>PVKE010017137.1:0-31142 GCA_004027555.1 Craseonycteris thonglongyai
TATCTCTAAAGAGATCAGAGACTCTTGTAAACACTCGATACACTGTTGTTTTTGAAGTAGCATGAGCATTCTTGATACCCAGCTTGCACTGATATTTAACATCCTTAGACACTGATGGAGAATATTCAAAATGGTTGTAGGTGATATCACAACCATTTATGCAAGCTTCTTTCTATTAATCTGGCATCTTCCACTACAAGTTTTCAATTTTTCTGACAATGTCTGGGGAAGGGTCCTCAACAGGGCATCCTGGATGGAGGTTGTCTTCAATTGACTCTCTGCCTTGCTTGAAAAGGCTATGCCTGCCACTTGCAAACCATAGCTTTTCCAGGGCAATGGTCCCTGTAAAGCACTAACATCTCTTCCAAAATTTTTGAAGTATTTTCCATTGTTCTTGGGAAACTTAATGACAGTGCAAAATTTAATTTTATTCAAACAAGTTTTTCTTCATCTTTGACATGTTTTTGTTGTTCTTTTTTGTTTGTTTGTTTTCATTTTTTGTAATATTTGAAAGAACACAGATGCAAGTACGCAAAATTTTGGCATATATACTAATAATAAGTCACACAATCAAATTGTGTTTACTAGTACCCCCACCTCGCCAATTACCTTCCCGTTCCACAAATTTTTTGACCAATCCTAATAAAATACTTAAGAATAAATTCAAGCAAGAAAGTGAAAGATGTCTACACTAAACGCTATAAGTCGCTGATGAAAAAAAATATATATATACGACACAAAAAATGGGAAAGATATCACATGTCTGTGGTTTAGAAGAGGAAATATTGCTAAAATGTTTATTTTACCTAACAACATCTATAGATTCAATGTAATTCCTATCATAGCTCCAGAGGGTTGTTTTTATTTTACGAAAAAAGAAGAACAATTATAAAATTGATGTTAAACACTGAATATCCAAAGCAATCCTGGGGGGAGAAAAAAAGTACAGAGTTGGAAGCATCACCCTTTCTGGTTTTAAACTACATTATAAAATTACAATAATCAAAATAGCATGTTACTAGTATAAAATCAGACACATAGACCAATGGAACACAATCAAGAGCCCAGAAATAAACCGCATATACCATCAACTAATATTTGATAAGAAATGCAAGAATATTCAGGGCAGAAAATACAATTACTTCAATAAATAGTGCTGAGAAAATTAGATATTCACACATAAAAATATAAAATTAACCCCTATAATATACTACTCACAAAAATAAACTTTTAGTTGGATTAAAAACTTCAACATAAGACCTAAAACCATACAAAAAGCTTTTTGACATGGATCACTTTAATGCAAAACCGGAAACTATAAAAAACATTTTGACATAAATATTGACAATAATTTTGGGGGGATATGATCCTAAAACACAACCAAGAAAAACAAAAATATAAAAATATACCAAATTAAAAAGCTTCTGCAAAACATAATATCAACAAAATAAAAAAGCAACGTACTGAATGAGAGAAAATATTTGAAAATCATATATGTGATAAGGGGTTAATATCCAAAACATACAAAAAAACTGATACAATTCAATAGTAAAATAATAATAATAATAATTCAATTTAAAAATGGGCAAATAACTTGAATGACATTTTTCCAAAGAAGATTTGAAAATGGCCAAAGAGTACACAAATAGGTGCTCAGTATAGCAAATCAGGGAAAATGCAAATGAAAATAATAAGATATCGCTTCACTTTGAGGGAGCCTGCTGTCAGAGTTGAACAGTCCTGGAGCAAGGTGTGAGGATTAAAGAAAACCAAAGAGAATGGGATTGGGAGGGCTGTCAGCATGCGATCATACCCCAGCCCCGAGTTTATTTTTACAGCTTCTTTTATAGTAAAAGAGTACGTGCACAGCTACATGGCTACAGAGTAAAAGTTAACTTGACACAAAACAGAGATTATTTTTCTCAGGACTAAGCAGAGGTATCACGTCTACAGAACAATTGTTTATTTCATTGCAAAACAGCAATAATTGGGTGACTAAATGGGCAGAGCATTCTTGGGAGAAGAACTTACTGGTACACTAAAGATGAATAATAAACCATATCAAATCCAAGTCTTGAAGGTCAGTGGAGTTCTGCCTATCTCCAAGGCCCCGGAGTGCTCCAGCCAAGCAGAAACATTCCAGTACCCTCCCATAACTTCTTGAGGGGAAAGGGCAAGAGAAGAGAAATCCCTGTAGAAGAGTTGGGGGGATGAGGCTCCGTGCCTCATCTCTTATGCTCCCCATATATTATTCTGATGGCCCCTATGCAACTGTGCCCGTCTTAGGTTGTTCCTCCCTGAGGAATCTTATCCATCATTGACTAACCAGCCATCCTACTGGGCCATACAAGGTGAGGGAATTTCTCAGACATGTCTTTTCATTCTTGCCAACTGACCTCAGTGGCTGGTGAGTGTTTTGTCTAACCCACCAGCCGGCTCCTGACATCACATCAGTTAGAACAGCTGTGATTATAAGACAGGAGATAAGTGTTGCTGAGAAAATGAAGAAAAGGGAACCCTGCATAATTTCCATTGTTTGTGGAGCTATAAATTGTTGGGGCCAACTAAGGAAAACAGTACAGAACATCCTCAAAAATTAACTACTGTATGATCCATCAATTTCCCTTCTAGGAATATATCCAAAGGAAATAAAATAAATATGTCAAGGAAATATCTCTATTCCCACATTCAATGCAACATTACTTCCAATAGACAAGACACAGAAACATCTATATATATCTATATCTATACCTATACCTATATCTATATACCTATATCTGTATATCTATCTAGAACACGTATATATTACATATATATCTACATATGGTATAGATAGATTATATCTATACCATATGTAGAAATGTATCATATATATCATAGTCATACAATATATGAACCTATTCAATCTGTTAGGTTTTGAGGAATGACAATAGTTAGAATGACTTTTATTACTATACAGCATTCTGTGTCATGAAGTTACAGATCAAACATAAAGACTGTTTTTACTGAATTTTAAAACCCAGACTTCCTTTCAATTTTTATTCTCTACTATGCTTCAAAAACATCCATTCAAATGCATAATGCTTTTTTGGTAAGTTAAATGTCTTCCCCATATTCATGAAATGAGCTTTAGCAGCATAAACTAGAATGCATAAATTAGTTTCTGATTTATGTAAAATACAAAATAGCAAGTGTTTTCTAAATTAGGCCACTAGTCTCTGATGTAAACATATTAAAATGCTGAAAAATCCATTTTATTCAGTGCAATGCAAATAACAATATTACTATATTTTGTACAATTTGTTATAACTCAAAGAATAAATAATTCCTTAGGAAATGACTTTATCTGAAAAGATAGTATATTATGCATATATATATATATATATATATATATATATATATATATATATATATATTGCAATTAAGCATGGCTAAAAAAATGTGTTACTTAAAATGAGTAGAAATTATTATAGCAAGGTATAAGTACATGTTTAGCTGAAAAAGGTATGTCTTTTTTTTTAACAAACGTGTAACATAGGTGTTACTATTTATCATAAGCACAGTAGTTAATCTTTTTTCTGTCCTGAACAAAGGATACAGGTACCTGGCATTTCCATTTCTGAAGTGTTTTCTATTTATCAGGCATTGCAATATACCTTATATAATTAAATGTTAATTCCACATAACAATCTTACGAGAGGTTGATATTCAAAAGAAAAAGGTTGGGGAAGCCAGGATGGCTCCGTGGGTTAAGCGCTCACTTTGTAGCACCGGGGACCAAGGATCAAATCCCGGTCCCGGCCAGTGCAGACCCATATGCTGAACTGGGAGCTCCCCCAGTTCAGTTCTCTCTCTGTCTCTGTCTCTGTATCTCTCACTCTCTGTCAAAAATATAAAAATAAAATAAAATTGCAAAAGAAAAAGGTTTCGATCTGAATATCATGGAGCTAGGAATTGATAGAGTTTAGGTGTAAAACCATTCTCTGTATAACAACAAATTTCACAGTTTTTCTTAATATGTATGCTAATTTTCCACACATAGTCCTCACATAGCTAAAAGTCACTCATATTAAAATATTGGCCTAAAGTTAGATAGCAGTCTGTTGGTCTAAAAATAGACATGCAGCTTAATGAACTGGAGAGGAGACTTCAAGAATTGATTCATGCAGGGGTCTCTAAACTATGGCCCGCGGGCCAAGGCCCTCTGATCTGGCCCGTGGAGACCGTTTTACCTGAATAAAATAATATTAAAGAAATAATTAAAAACACATCTATGTTTTGATTCTTTTTTATTTGGACCTCGAGTGTTTAGTGGGCCCCCAAACTGCTGTTTGATAGTAAATGCAGCCCGTGGCTGAAAAGTTTGGACACTGTCAATTTATTTACAGAAAGGTGGTAATTCAAGAGAAAAGGATTGTCTTTACAGCAAATAAAAATGAAAAAATTACATATCCATAAGCAATACAATAATTCTCTGACACTATAAAAATTATCTCACAATAGATCAGAGGCCGAACGTGAGACCTAAAATTATGAAACTTCTAAAACAAAATGTAGAACAAAGTCTCTGGGACCTAGGGTTTGAGAAACAATTTCTTAGACTGTATGCAGAAATTATAAAACACAAGAGAAAAGTGGTAAATTGAACTTTATCTAAATAATCATGTATTTTTTGAAGCACAATACTAATAAAATGAAAATAAAAACAACAATTAGTAAAAAATATTTGTAAGACATATAGATGATAAATTACTTTTTCTAGGTTTATAAAAAGGTATCACCGCACCAATAACGAATAAGCCACTATGTACAAAGGCAGTTCAGAAAAAAATCCAACCATAAGAATTATTTTATTGTTTTTGATAGAGACAGAGAGAGACAGA
Organism: Craseonycteris thonglongyai; assembly: GCA_004027555.1. Lineage (NCBI taxonomy): Eukaryota > Metazoa > Chordata > Mammalia > Chiroptera > Craseonycteridae > Craseonycteris > Craseonycteris thonglongyai. The sequence goes on from PVKE010017137.1 coordinate 4,884, forward strand.
TTTAGAGAGACAGAGAGAAGAGGGAGAGCTCAGAACAATCTCCACAGCTATACTTTACCAGTTTCTGACGTGGTTTCATTGCATACAGGTGGGCAGGGACTGTGCAAGGTGGTAACTGGGCCAGGGGCCTCATCATGGGAGACACTCCCCCATGATCTGGGGCCAAACTGAGGGCCTCCCACAAGGGAAGCTCGCCCCGGCAAGAACCAAACTGAGTATGTGGGTCTGCACAGCCCAGGGCCGGGACTGGGACTTGATCCTCGAACTCCGGAGCTTCAAAGTGAACACTCAACCTACTGAGACATCCCAGCTTTCCTGATACCTCCATTTTTTATATTAACTGGCTAGATACTTTCCAGAGAGCCCTTGTATATCACAAAATAATTGCTTATGTACTTTATCCACTATAAACAAAAAGCCAGTAGCATATGGGAAGATGTTTAACACCATTTTTCATTAGGAACACAAAATTAAAACAATAACAAACTACATCTTTATACCTCCTATAGTGTCTACAAATAAAACAGAATAAAATAAAACAAAAATCTAACTATACCAAGTATTAGCCAAGATTTGGAGCACTCAAACTCTTATACATTACTCTTTTTAGTGAATAAATTTGACATACACATGGTATAGGTTTAAAGTGTGCAGTGTTATTTTATACTTTTATGTATTGTAATATGATTGCAAGATAGCAGTATTTATCATATTACATAATTGTAACGTGATATTATTGTCTATACTCATATTATGTAATAAATTTCTGATTTATTTACCCCTAATTTCTTTTTTTTTTCCAAGATTTATTTTTACTGTTTTTGACAGAGAGAGAGAGAGATACAGAGATAGAGACAGAGAGAAGGGGGAGGGCCCAAAGCAGTCTCCATAGTTATAGTTACACATCATTGGTTTTTCCACATAGTGTCATTCCACAGGTGGGTGCAGGGCTGCACAGGGTAGGAACTGGACCAGGGTCTCACCCCGGTGAGAATTGAACTGGGGGCACTCCCCAGTTTAGCATATGGGTCCACTCGGGCTGGGACCGGGATTTGATCCTCGGTCTCCCGGTCTGCCAAGTGAGAGCTTAACCCACTGAGCCATCCTGGCTTCCCCTACGCCTAATTTCTTATACATTTCTGATGAGAATTTGAAATAGTATAACCACTCTGGAGTAATAGTGTGACAATTTTTAATGATGTTAAATACATTTTCATCAAGCAAATTCAGAAGTCCTTTCAGAAAAAAAGGGCTTATTCATATAAAGCAGTTTTATCCATAATAGCCAAAAACTGGAATCAACAAAACATTCTATAAACTTGTAATTAGACAATTGCATTTAATAAACTACTTGTCAATAAAAGGAATAAACTGTTGGTACATGTATCAATTTGAAATAATCTCACATGCTGAATGTATGAAATTACATATTGTATAATTCCATTTATATGATTTTTAAAAGGTGATAGAACTATAGTGAAAGAAATATAGTATTGTAGTTGTCAGGAAATAAATATGTGGAAAGAAAATTTACTATAAAATGAACATAAGAAAATTTTATGAGGTGAATTATACATGAGGACTGTCCAGAAAATATCCAGCCATGTAATACGAAAAGTAGAGGATTTATGGCTGGACTGTTTTCCAAAGAGCCCTTGTATTTTACATCATTACTGTCATGGTGTTTATAAAAATGTATGCATTTGTCAAAACATTAAATTAATACTTAAAATTGGTAACTATTACCATATGTTAAATTATGTCTCTATAGTACTGACTAAAACAAATAAGGGTGAACATGATTATTGTTCATAGTTAAAAACAATATAATTAGAGTCTGGATAAAATAAGTTCAACTTCCAACAGACTTGAATTTTCTGGACGGTCACTATATGGATTATCTTGCAAATGGTTCAGCACAGCATATCCGGGCCCTAACCCATGTGGACCCATATGTTGAAATAGGTTGTGGTTACCATGTGGAAGGCCCCCAGTTTGGTTCTCATGCCCTGGTTTGATACCTGGCTCGAGGGAGTGTGCCTCCTATGCGGTAGGCCCCCGAGCCCTGCGAGGACTTGGAGATAAATTTTAGAGATAAGATCAAAGCCCAAGAATAGCTTCTTTTATATAAATCAGAGATTGACATATTAGTTATTTTAATGTGTAAAGTTTTTATGTACAGGGCAATTCAGATAAAAACGAAGTATTTTAAGTGAAGTATAAAAATGATTGGAAAAGCTGGGATGGCTCAGTGAGTTAAGTGCTTTCACCATTTATTTAGACATCAAATTTAGAAAAAAAAAATTGAATTTTTTTTTAAAGATTTATTTTATTGATTTTGACAGAGAGAGACAGAGAGAAGGGGGAGTGCTCAGAGCAGTCTCCATAGTTGTACGTTATCAGTTTTCAAGGTAACTTCATTCCTCACAGGTGGGCGAGGGCCTCGCAGGGCAAGAACTGGCCTGGGGGCTTCCAGCATTAGAGGCACACCCCCTTGAGCCAGGTATCGAACCAGGGGGTGAGAACCGAACTGGGGGCCTTCCACATGGTAAGTACAACCCATTTCAGCATATGGGTTCGCATGGGCTAGGGCCGGGATATGCTGTGCTGAACCATTTGCAAGATAACCCATATGGTGATCAGCTTGGGATGGAACTCAAATAAAGAGATAGTTGTGAGAAGAATCCACATCACACTGTAAGAAGTTCTACCTTTTGGGTCGTTGACTCTGAAGATACAATGTTTGTATTATAAAGTGATATAATATAAAGCATATGCTAATGTTAAAAAAATAATCATAGCAAAGAGCCTTATGGTGGAAAGAATACCAAGTATGTCAAACTAGAGGTAAATGGTCTAAATTCACCATCTTAGAAACATAGAATGTCATCTTACCGGTAGATATAATATACTCAGTTAAACACTTTTCAACAATTGAACACTCCACATATAAATAATTATGGGAAGATTAAAAGTAAATATAGTGGAAATAAATTTATAAAATTATATATACCACAGGGTGAAAGTAATAATAATAATAATAACATTAACTACCTATTTTAATATCAGACAAAATATATTATAATTTTTTAAGTTATTAATGATTTGAAGAACTAGTATATAATAAAAATCTTCATTTTCCATGATATTTTAAGCATTCTAAGTGTTTACATTCTAATAATGCAACCTGAAAATAAGTAATGTAATGATTTATAAAAATGCAAAGAGAAAATAGCAATTTTCTACTATGTTCATATTGGAATGTATTCCTTTCATTTAATGTAAATATGTCACTTCTTTTAAGTCAGAGGCTTTGTCTCTGTTTATAACCATATCCTCATTTCTATTGGTCCATTTGGGCTGCTATAACAAAATACCACTAGAAAGCTTAAAAAAAAAAAAAAGAAAGAAAAAGAAAAAGAACGGGAATTTATTTCACACAGCTCTGGAGGCTGAAAGTCTGAGATCATGATGCCAACATGGTACAGTGTGGATTCTTTTCCAGGTTACAGATTTCCTGCTGTCTTCCTCGTATGGTAGAAAGAACTAGATAGCTCTGTGTGGTCTCCTTTACAAGAGAATTAATCTCATTCATGAGAGTTCCACCTTTATAATCTCATCTTCTACCAAAGACCCTACTGCATAACATCATCATCTTTAGGGGTTAGGATTTTAACATATGAGTTTTAAGAAAGCATATTCTGACATTAGCATCATTTAATGGTAAGAAAGTACTCAATAAATATCTGCTGAATTATTGTTATCAATGGATCTAGAAGCCAAAAATATTAGCACAAGTATAAAATATACAAAATAAGCTTGATTTAAGGGATATATAGGGATTCCTGCATTCCATTTGTAAGAGAGTAAATAATACTTGCAATTAAAATAAGATATTTACAAATATTGGTCATTAAGTGAATCCTTAAAAGATATATTTAAAATATGTGTTCATCTCCATGAACCTATAATTATTCAGTTAACTTAGAAATAAATGACAATATACCTTTTATTACATTTTAAAATTTTTACTACTAAATAATTCAGAAGTCAAAATAGATTTTTAAAATATTTTAAAATTAACATTATGTTAAATAATACAGAAAATTTAAAGTACTTAACATTCACTATAAGAAATAAACAAAAGAATATAATAATTTTCAGAAAATCACAGTAAGAGAAATAAGAGAAAAATATTAAAAAACTACATACTATAAAAACACAGATAAAATTGACATTTGATTATCAACAGAAACAATAGTTGAATCTTTGAGACTTTAATCAAATAAAATTAAAGAGAAGGTATGGAAATCATTACAAAATAAAAGAGGGTATATAATTAGAAGACAAAATTTATAATTAAAAAGTCCCAATAATGTTATGAATATGCATTAGAAACAAAAACTCATGGACACAGTAAACAGTTTATTGGTTACCTTATGATAAGTGGGGAGAGAAGTGGAGGAGTAGGGACAGGCAACAAATAAATATATGGTGATGGAAAGAGAGTTGATTCTGGATGGTGAGCACATAATACAATATAATGTAAGGTAGAATTATACACCTGGAACCTATGTAATTTTTACCAAACAATGTCACCTCAATAAATTTAACAGTTCAGAAAATAAAAAATAAAACTGAAAGCATATTACAAATAATCATAAAAAAAGAAAATTAAAAGAAAATATAAGAATTATTTTCTTTGTAAGATTGCTTATGCAATTTGGGGTCTTTTGTGATTATATACAAATCTGATGATTTATAATCTAATTCTTAAAACAATGTATTTGGAATTTTTATGGAAATTTTATTAAATCTGTATATTGCTATTTCCCTGCTGAGTACCCCCAACATCTGAAATCTTTTACTCACAATTATATATGTACATATTCTATTTCATTGCAGCATTATTCACTGTGCCAAAGACATGGAAACAATCAGCGTACTTCAAGAGATGATTTGCTAAAGAAGATGTGGTACATATACACAGTGGACTATTACTTGGCCATAATAGAAGATGGAATACTGCCATTTGCAACAATATGAATGGATATTGATATTCTAATGCTATGTAAAATAAGTCAGACAAAAAAAACCTCAAGAACCAAATGACCTCACTCATATGTGGGATATAAAATTGAAAGCAACAATGGAACAAGAAAAACATAGAAAGATACAAAAACTCATGGACACAGACAAAAATGTAGTGGTTACCAGAGGATAAGGTGGGAGGAGACTGGTGGAGGAGAGGGGTCAAATATATGGTAACAGAAGGAGAACTGACTGGTGGGTGAACATACAATGCAACACGTAGATGACGTGTTATAGATTTGTAAACTTAAAACCTATATAATTTTACTAACCAATTTCACTGCAACACATTTAATAAATAATTAAAAGGAAAACATTTTGACTTACAAAAAAAAGAGGGGAGGACTATACAACTAAGTGCATGCAATACCATCAATTACTATCAAATGCATTCTGTCAAATGAAAACAGCCATACATATGAAGCTACATGATATATGCTTCGATTCAAATGACATTCTGGAAAAAGCAAGAGAATAAAGTCAGAAAACAAATCAGTAGTTGCCAGGGGCTGGGGGTGTTTACAAAGAGAAGAAACACTGGGAATTATTGAGAGTGATGATAATGTTTTATATTTTATTTGTGGTGCTTACCATTGCATGCATTTGTCAGAACTTAAAGACTGTACTAAATGTATTGGAAAACAAGAATTCTTAAGAAATATGACTTACTAAGGTTGATTTGACAGAAATAAATGTCAAAATATCCTTAGTATCTTTTTTTTAATTTATCAATAATGAAAACCTTTACCAAAGGGGGTGTGGGGAATGGGCTCAAACTTTTAAAATAAAGTGTTATTAAACTCTCACGAAATGTATTCCAAGATTACAGAAAATTTTAGAAAACAGAAAAAAGTAACATTAACTCACTTTTTCAATTTGAGGACTCTGTTCATATATTTGCAATACCGGTAACTGTAACAAAATATTAGAAACCAAATGCTATAAAATATCAAGCTCATTATATATCATAACCAAGATTGATTTATTCTAAGAATTCAGTTATTCTAATATTAATATAATTCACTATTTACTTCACTATATTGACAGATCAACAAAGAAAAATAATATGCTAACAAACAATAGAATTAAAGCCAGAAAATCTTTTTTAAATTTTTACCATATGAAAACATATATACTAACCCTATTCATTGTATCTTTTTTTAGATCATTGGAAACCAGGAATTGTAATGAGAATAACTACTAGGAATTAGCCTAAATTCAATAGAACACTTAATTCCTTTGGATATAATTTTAACCATTAGGGCAGTGTTTTTAACAGTATATGGTTTAGATTTGACATAAGAGTGGAAGCACACTGAAATCACTGGTTAGGGATTCATAGTCTTTTAATACAGAGACATTACAGTGATATTTGGTCAGAGATCACAGAAGTATATTTCCAGAGAAAGCTACAAAATGTTAAATATACTAAACAATACAGAAATGAAACCCCAGGACCACAATTTAGCAACAATTATTAAGCAACCTACTCTATTTCAGGTAATGTATTACACACTGGGGACATAAAGATTTTGAAATTCTGGTTCCCTGTTACAATTACAACTTTGACCTACTTCTTTCTTCAAACAGCTCAAATCATAAAGGTACAAGAGATACCCAATAATAGAATGCTAAAGTACTACCCAAGCAATTTTGCTAAAAAAGCTATGAGAGTCTTGGGATATAAGCCATTTGCTTTGGCAGTGGGGGGAAAGAGAAGGCATTACAAGTAGGTGACATTTAATCTGAGATGTAAAACATGAACAGATGTTTCTTGGAGTGGGGGATGACATTTCAAGTAAATAGAGAGATAAATGCCAAAGTAGAGAGATATAAAGTTGTGTGGGAAGGCAACATAATTGAGGAGTACCAAAAATTATGTTCAGACATATAATCAAGGATTCAGAAGTTCAAAAGACAGATTTTTGTCACTTAATAGTAATACATGATGAGAATTGATGCCTAGCTTCAAAATAACTTAAGCTCTGATTGGATAAAGATAATCCTGGATTGGAAGTAACTAACTACTTATAATCACAAAAATATATTTTAGAGGAAGATAAATATCTTAAACTTCAATTTATCTCTATAATAGGACTGTCAGCACACAATCCAAAACTGGCAGATCAGGAGGCAAGCCATCATAGTTGACATCAAGAGGAAGAATAGACAGACAGAAGATGCAATTATCAGATGTAGATTCTAAAAAGTAATGTTAGATATGTTAGAAAGAATAAAAGACAAGATAGAAAATTCCACAGTTTTATGGAATCTATTTAAGTATTTAATGATCATTCTAGATTTTAAAAATATATCAGTGAATGTATATGTTTAATAGATTTAACACAGATTAGACACAATAGAAAAGGTAATGTTAAAAATGAAAAAAAATAGATAAGGTATACACATAAGCATGCAAGAGAAAGAACAGAAAGGCAAAAGTAGAAAAATAGTGAACAGTGAGAAGTAGAAAATATTAGTCATGATACCGTAATCTGAATCCTCATAAACAAGAGCGAGAAAAGTAAAAGAACAATATTTGAAAAAATTATAGCTTAGTTTAAAACACATGCACACACAAATAACAGCAAATTATATTATAAAGAGTTATTACAAACTCAAGAAGTAGTGGAAAAAGGTAAACTATCATTAGACATGTTATATAGTAAAGTTACTAAAATAGTGGGGAAGCCGGGATGACTCAGCAGGTTAAGTGCTCGATTTGCAGTCCCAGCGAACAACAATCAAATCCCAGCCCCACCTGTTGACCCATATACTAAACTGGGGTGTGCTTCCCATGAGGAATGCCCCCAGGTCAGTTCCCACTCTTGGTTCAGTCCCTGGCTTGAGGGAGCATGCCTCCCATGGAGGAGGCCCCCAGGCCAGTTCCCGCCCTATGTGGCCCTCACCTACCTGTATGATATAAAACCATATTGAAAACTGATGATACAGAACTATGGAGACTGCACTGGGCCCTCCCCCTTCTCTCTGTCTCTCTCTCTATCTCTCTGTCTCTGTCAAAAACAATAAAATAAATCTTTAAAAAGTGTTTTTTAATTTTTCAAGTAGTCAGAAGGAAAAGATGTTATTTTTAGAGTGAAAAAAAGGTAAAATTTTGTTAATGTCTCAAGAAAAAATGCAATTTTGACTTAGTAATTTATGCCTAGTAAAAAAAAAAATTAAACAAACACAACAAAACATAAAACAAAGAACCTGACTTCTACTTCCAGCTAAAATAAATTAACTTGAACTAAAATTTCTTCTTCGTATGAAACAATTAGAACAATAAGGGGAAGCCGGGATGGCTTAGTGGGTTGAGTGCTCACTTTGCAACGCCAGGGACCACGAATCGAGTCCCGCCCCCAGCCCGTGCAGACCCATGTGCTGAACTGGGAACTCTCCCAGTTCAGTTCTCTCTCTGTCTCTGTCTCTGTATTCCTCTCTCTCTCAAAAAATTAATTAATTAATTAATTAAAAAAAATAAAAGAAATGTATAAAACAACTATTTTTGAGATACCAGACATCAGGGAACAAACGGAGATGTCCCAGAGAAACAAAAGATAAATAAGGTAAGCCCTATGATTACCCTCTCTCACTACTCTGAGACAATTTCCAGGCTGCAGTATAGGGAGGTAAACACAGGCAGATATAGGCAGACTCCCAGAGTTTAGAAGAGAGCTGACGGTTCTGGGAAAAAAAGGTAATTATAAGTTATTGGACAGAGTGTCACAGAGAACATCAAATAGTTGCAAAAATGCCTTCTCAAAGTTTCATCAGAGAATTATTAGTGGATATATGTAAGAAAACAATGTGATGTCAAAAAAATAAAATTAAAAGAGTACATCCAAAAAGATTAGATGAGCAACTACACAGCATGCAAACTTGATGGGTACCTATTTTCAGCAGCAGGATAAACAATTTCATATATTTTTTGACATTGGGTACACACAATAGTCTTGCCTCAGTAGTGCAGAATGATTAGCTCAAATTAAACACTGATTTACTTTGCCAAATAAATCTTAAAAGCAAGATCTGAAAGGATCAGACTGATTTTAAATAAATTAGCTGTGTCCCATAGCAAAACTCAAATGTATGTATACAAATACAGACATATCTATCATTTTTGCACCCAATAAGGTAAAAATTCACATTCTAATTAAAGATTTATAGCCATAGGAAGAAGCAGAAAAGTAATACACTAAATGAGGAGAGAAATAAATGAACCAAAGTTGATCAAGAAATTACACAGGATGTGAGGGTGATCTGGCTGCGACATCTGTCACGCTATTGGTTGCCGGGGTTGATTCGGCTGATGTGGCTGGCTAGGCGGGTGCCCCCTTCCTCCTTCACCATTTCATGTGCATCCCTCCCAAAACTTTACGCTTGGTCGAAGAGGAATACCTTTCCCGATAGAAGAGACCATTCTTCCATCAAGGGTATACGAGTAGCTGCGCTCCCCTGCTAGAACCTCTAAACAAGCTCTCAAGAAATAACACAGATGTTAGATTTAACAGATAAGAATATTAAAATAATTATTACAACCTAATTCACTATATTAAAAAATAAGCTAAAAATATTAAACATATTGTAGAAGACCCCAAATAAAATTTAGAGAAATGAAAATTTCAGTAACTGAGAAGATACACTGAATAAATTAAAGTTAGACAATAAATTTCAGAAAATAAAACTAATAAACTTGATGATATAACAATAGACACTATTCAAATTAAACAAAGCAAAACAAAAATTAAAATAAAGAGTATCAAGCTTTCTGGGGCAAATTCAGTTGACTTGAAACATGGGCAATTTGATCCCCCAAAGGGTAGGCTAGAGAAAGGAGACAATACAACATTTATTCAAGCAATGATAGCCTATGATTATCAAAATTTGATGAAAACTATAATTTTAGATCCAAGAGGGTCAATGCAATGAAGTATAATATCATTTGAGAGAACATAATAAGTTAGCATGTATCCAATAAACTCTAAATAACCAATAGGAGTTCATAGTTTATAAGCTAAAAATGGAGATCAATTGGAAAAATGAAAAAACAAAACAAAACAAAAACAAAACAAACAAAAAAACCCCAATACCATGGAAGTCAAAAAAGAGGGAAAAAAGAGAACAAATAAGACAAAAAATAAAAACAAACAAGAGAAAAATGATAAACTTAAATCTAATATACTAACTGTAAATGGTTATTTAAATGTAATCATAAATAACTATTTACATTAAAAGTTCAAACGGATAAAAATGCAATACACAACAATTGCCTACTAGAAACACACTTCAAATATAAAGACACAAGTAGTTTAAAAGCAAAATGATAAAAAATATATGCCATGCTAATTTGAATTATGAGAAAACTGGGAGAGCTATAATTAATATAAAAAACAAGATTTTAGGGGAAGCTGGGATGGCTCATCAGGTTAATTGCTCACTTTGAAGCCCTGGAGCCTGAGGATTGAATCCCGGCCCCAGCCCATGTGGACCCATATGCTGAACTGAGGTGTGCTCCAGTTCAGTTCTTGCCAGGGCGTATGTAGGAAGCTCCTGGCCCAGTTCCTACCCTGTGCCGCCCCACACCCACCTGTGGAGTGAAACTATATGGAAAACGAATGCTGTCAACTATGGAGACTGCTCTGGGCCCTCCCCATTCTCTATGCCTCTGTCTCTCTTTCTGTCAAAAAACAATAAAAATAAATCTCTAAAAATCTAGATTTTAAGGGAAATAATATCGCCAGAAATAAAGACAGTTTTTTGTGAAGATTGAGAGGTCAGTTTATTATTTCTAACATATATATAAGTATCTGGCTATTTCTTAGTGTTAGAAATATCTACATAGGTACATGTGATACATACATATTTATATGAATGATTTTAATATTGCTACTTTAAATTACGGATATAGCTATAGATTTTATTTTATTATAGAAATAGAGCATTATAAAATATTTGCTAATGGAGAGGAGACATCTCATGATGGTGGCATGATAGGAGCTCTTGAAACCTCTTTTGGAAAGATGACATTTTAAGCAAAGAAAATCCAACCAAAGAATCCATAAGCAACACATAGCCTAAGGACTCCACCAGAAAACTGATAGAAATAATAAATGAATACAGTAAAGTTGCAGGATACAAAATCAATGTACAAAAATCCACAGCATTTTTGTATACAAACAATGAAACTTCAGAAAAGGAAATTAAAAAAACAATACCATTTGTGATCAAAACAAAAATAAAATACGGTAGGAATAAACTGAAAAAAAACATGAAGGATTTATACATAAAAAACTATGAGACACTCTTAAAAGAAATTGAAAAAGATAATATGAAATGGAAGGATATTCCATGTTCATGATTGGAAGAATCAACACAGTCAAAATGGTCATATTACCCAAAGCAATATACAGATTTAAGGCAATTCCCATCAAAATCTCACATTCTTTCAAAAAATAGATAAAAAATTTATCAGATTCATATGGAACCACAAAAGGCCCCAAATCGCCAAAGGTATCCTCTGAAAGAAAAATAAGACTGCAGGCATCATGCTCCCTCACTTCAGGCTATAGTACAAAGCATTAATAATCAAAACAACCTGGTATTGGCAGAGAAGCGGACACACAGACCAATGGAACAGAATCAAAAACCCAGAAATAAACACACAAATATATGGACAGATAATCTTTGACAAAGTAGCAAAAATATACAATGGGGAAAAGAAAGCCTCTTCAGTAAACAGTGCTGGAAAAATTGGAAAACCACAGGCAAAGGAATGAGCCTGGACTGTGAACTATCACCATAAACCAAAACTAACTCAAAATGGACTAAGGACCTCCACATAAGATCCAAAACTCTAAAGTGCATAGAAGAAGTCATTGGTACTAAACTTATAGGGCTTAGGCTCAGAGAGCACTTTATGGACTTGACCCCAAAGGCAAGGGAAGTAAAAACAAAACTAAATGAATGGGACTATATCAAAATAAAAAGCTTCTACAAAGCAAAGGACACCATCAACAAAGTAAAAAGAAAACCAATTGAATGAAAGAAAATATTTGCAAATTATGCTTCTGATAAGGGGCTAATATCTAAAATATATAAAGAACTCATACAACTCAACAACTAAAGAACAAATAATCCAATTAAAAAATGGGCAGAAGACCTAAACAGACGCTTCTCTAATGAAGACATATAAACAGACAACAGATACATGAAAAAAAATGCTCAACATCACTAGCAATTAAGAAAATGAAAATTAAAACCACCATGTGATACCACCTCACACCTGTTAGAATGGTAATAATCAATAAGACAGGGGATAACAAGTGCTGGAGAGGCTTTGGAGAAAAAGAAACCCTCACACACTGCTGGTGGGAATGTAAATTGGTATAACCACTATGGAAGGCAGTATGGAGATTCCTCAAAAAATTAGGGATGAAATTGCCATATGACCCAGCAATTACTCTCCTGGGTATCTACCCAAAAAACGTGAAAACCATAATTTGCAAAGATATATGTACCCCAATATTATTAATCCCAGCACTGTTCACAGTGGCCAAGTCAATGGAAACAACCAGTGTCCTCAGATAGAGAACTGGATAAAGAAGATATGGTACATTTATAGAATAGAATACTACTCAGCAATAAGAAAAGATAAAATACAGCAATTTGTGACAACATGGATGAACCTTGAAAACATCTTATTAAGCAAAATAAGTCAGACTGAAAGAATCAAGAAACATATGACCTCACTTATAGGTGGAATATAAAACTGAAAGTAACAAGGAAACAAAAACTCATGGACACAGTCAAGAGTTGGGGGTGGCGAACCTATGGCACGCGTGCCCAAAGTGGCACACAGAGCAATTATTTCGGCACGCGGAGCTGTGAACATCATTAAAAAAAATTATTGTTTATGCTCTTATAGACATAAAAATTATCGATACCTCTATCTCACTCGATGGGTTGGCACGCGAGTTGAGCGAGTATACTCTCATTTCATAAACTTTGGCACTCAATTGCCAAAAGGTTCGCCACCCCTGTATGGTTACCTGAGGGTAAGGGACGAGGTGGGTGGGAGAGCTGGGGAAGTGGGGAGTAGGGAGGGGGAATCAAACACAGGATGATGGAAAGTGAGCTGATTCTGGGTGGTGAGCACATAATGTGATGTATAGATAATGTAATGTAGAATTGTACACCTAGAAACAATGTAATTGATATCAATCAATATCACCCCAATACATTTAACAATTAAAAAAGTATATATTTGCTATTAAATATTGGTGTTGGTACAACAACATGGATTAACTTCAAAAACATTCTAAATGAAAGATACCATATCAGAAAATCACACTGTATACACAAAATTTAAGACAAGGTAAAATTAATCAGAGAGAGAGTAATATCAATAAAACTTACTGAAACTTTTATAATAGAATGCATGAAAGGAAAGTATTGGTTCTGACAAATTTATGAGCTATTAACTTAAATCTACATTCTCTCAAGCATTTAATGAGCTCATTGATTCATTTATGTTCACCTCTTCTTTTCACCACTAAAAGTTGGTGGAAACATCAAATCAGTCATCTTTTCTTCTATTGTTTTAAACGTAATCCATTTTATTGTCCATAGAGTTACAGTCATACAATCCAAATGATATATCAAGATGTTTTACTAAACAAGTAGAATTTCTAGGCCAAAAAAACTATCGCCTTTTTGTTTAAAATGGAAATATTTTGCCTTCAATGATATAAAATAAATTAGAAGAGAGAGTTAAATTGTCTTAAATTTGGATTCTATTTCCTTATGTACACATATAGAGAGATACAGGTATGTTTATTTACTGCCAGTTATAGATGAAAGTGGTGACAGAACATTGGTAAAATAAAACATTTGAGGAGTTTTCTGCTTTAATAACATGAGAACAATTTCCTTATTCCCAGCCCTTACTAAAACCAGTGACACTAATTTCAAAAATGTCTGTCAAATAAACAAAACAACAACTCATGGCCATAGACAGAAATATGGTGGTTATTACCCAAGGGGAAAGGGTGATAGCAGGGTGGGTAGAAGATGATAAAGTGGGTCACATACATGCTGAGGAAAGGACACTTGAATTTGGGTGAACGTGAAATATAATATCAGATGATGTATTATAGAATTGTACACTTAAAACTAAGGTGACCAGACATCCCGCTTTGGGTGGGACAGTCCCGATTTTTAATAATCTGTCCCGTGTCCCGTGTCCCGTGGCATTTTAAAAAACTCCCGATTTTTGGAAAGAATGCACAACAAGCTAGGGAACGGCTGGAAATAGACCAAATTTTTAATCAAGAACACCCCCCCTCCCCCCTCAGTCAATGGTGTCCTGTTTTACCAATGTTAAAATCTGGTCACCTTATTAAAACCCATAAAATTTTATTCACCAATTTTACCCCAATAAATTTAATAAAGTTAAAAGATTATAATTATAAAAAGTTAAGGCTTTTAAAAAAACGACAACCTGGTTTTCAGAATAAGAAGGAAGTACTTCATGTAATGAGAGCTGCATATGTATTTATACAGGTCTTCATTAACTCACAGTTTCAGTTCAGTAGTATTCCATTCTACATTGAATTTCTCTAGGAGATGATTTCAAAATCAGAAAACTATGTCCCAGGTTTTCAGCCTGGCATTTGCAACAACCGTTAAATATCTATGATTGAAAACAATTTCAAAATATATCATGATGATTGCTGAATCAAGCTGTGCTATAGTTGTCACCAAATCACCACACATTTCAGATTAGTTTATGATTTAGACCTTACTCAAATTATGCTTGTGGGGAATAGATTAATATGTATTTGATTAATGTTATCAGGAGTGAATTCTGACATTATTAAGAATAACATAAAATGTTAGCCACATTCATTGCAAATAGTCAATAGGTCAAGATGAACAAGTGAAGCTTATTTTAGCCAGCAATCTAATTCTCATAGATGCACTTTCATTGAGGGCTGAAATTACATTTGAAAAAGGTATGTGCTTAGAAGTTAGATCACCTCTGTACTTTTCATCTTAAATACTACTTCTTAGCAGAATTTAAGAGATTCTTGTATGCAACTTATAATTTATAAAGAAATTAAGACCCTAAATTAACTGTTTTAGAATTTATTATTTGGTAGTTTAAACCACTGAGTGGAAAGACAAAAGTAGTTAACACATATGTGCTCAAATGGTTTTTTTTTGTTTGTTTTTTGTTTTTTTTATATTTATAGAGAGTAATTATTTTATCTTCAGTGCATATTTATTTTTATTTTACTTTTGACAGATAGAGAGAGAAACAGAGACAGAGACAGCTAGAGAACCGAACTGTGGGAACTCCCCAGTTCAGCATGTGGGTCCGCCTGGGCCGGAGCTGGGATTCGATCCTCGGTCCTCGAGGCCTCAAAGCGAGCGCTCAACCCGCTGAGCCGTCCCGGCTTTCCCTCAAATGTTTTTATGTTGATAGTTTCAAGGGATATGTGTTGCTTAAACCTGGGATATATTATATATTCTATTACACCTAATTATACTTTACAGGGTCTACCAATGCCTACTCATCTGATATCTACAAAATTAAACACATTATAGCATATATGTTATACATATATATGTATATATATATACATATATACATATATATATGCATATATATATGCCTGGGCAGGACCTGGGATTCGATCCTCGGTCCTCGGGTCTTCAAAGCGAGCACTTAACCCGCTGAGCCATCCCGGCTTTCCCTAATTTCATTTTTAAACACTAAAATTCTTAACTGTGTTTACTATGAATTTATCCAGCTGGAAAATGTAATCAAAATGTTCCTAATCATGTACCTCAACAAAAATGTTACTTGCATTAACTTGTGCATAGTAGTTACTCAATAAACTGCATTGAAGATTTTGAGCTTACTCGAATTGCTTAAATTTAAATCAGCTTCATCAACCAGGGAAAACAGTAATGATAATGGGATATAAACTAAATAACATTAACTGCTTTTAAAGAACCTAAATTAACTATAAGAGAAAATAGGCAAACTATGGATTTCAACAAATACTATCAAAATACAAGAGAATTATGCAAATATCAAATTATATAAGCCTTACATTTATATTATTGAGATAAAGTAAAGAATAATAACTTTATATAAGCTTCACTAAATGGATAGCACAAATGTGTTCCATCCATATTGTCACTGCTGTATAATATGCTTGACAACTCATTGAATTCACTGAAAGATCAATTTTTATCACTAGTGAGCAATGAAAGTTTTCAGCCAGTGGTAAAATCAAGCTTAATCACTATTACAAGCTGGTTGAAGAGATCCCATTGACTGTCACATTTGAAAAATATTTACATGAAAAAAATTAAAAGTTAACTATAAACTTTTTATTATTATGAGTTTGTCATTAGCATTCTACACAACTGTCTCAAACATTTATATCATAATGATTTTGAAAAGTTAAAAAAAATTAAGCTACACTTTTAGGTGTTAAACTGAAATTTATTGTGTTTTAAAATGAAATTACACTTGTGTAATTTTAATTTCCCTGATTATAATAAAATATGCTTTAACTAATATTGTAATTAATGTGTAGAAATGAGATTGGGTTGTATAACTCTGGAGATGCATTTTGCTAGATTATAATACTTATAACATTTTTTTTAAGATTTATTTTATTGTCTCTGACAGACAGAAAGAGACAGAGACAAAGATAAGGTGAGAACCCAGAGCAATCTTCATAGTTGTACATCATTAATTTTTTACATAGTTTTTCAAATATCGGGCAGTATACTTTATTTGTGTTATCTTAGTTAATTTTGTCAAAACCCTGAAAAGATATACAATTTTTTTCTATTTTATTAATGAAAATAAATTAATAGTTAAAGATAACCTGCTAAAAGTTTTACTCCAACTCTAGCAGACCTGGAATTCCAATTTATTTTTCTTTGATATTGTGTCTTGATTGGTTATCTATCCTTCTATTGCATAGCATTCAAGTACATAACCCAATGGGGTATATAATTAAGAATTACTACCTGATCATGAAATGAGAAATTTATAGTAATATATAATGATATGTATATGACAGAGAAAACCCAATGGTTAACAGCTACTTATCATAGTGCAAAAGTGTGAAAGCTAGTGGCATTGGAACTCAAACACATAAGTTTAAAACGTAGGTTTGACACTTAAAGCTGCATCCCAAGTTAATATATGTAAACCTTTAAAGAGTATGTAGTACATATTAAATGTTCCAAAACCAGAACCTCTTATTAAAAAAAAATGTATGTGGTTGTTGCATTATGCTTACTTTAATAGAATTTCAAATATATGGGAGTGGGAATACATAAGAATGAATTTTCCCTCTTAGTATTTGATATGTAATGTATGAACTTCTATGAACACTTATTAGTGAAAACAGCTTCATAGAGACTTTAAATTAAACTTGAATTTCTAAAACTTAAGTGTTTACTCATAAGCATTTTTTTTTCATTGATCAGAATCACTTCAAGTCCAGATCTAGAGTACGAATAAAGTCAGAAACCTCCCAACATTTCCTTCAATTAATTCACAAATTGTTATTTCACGAAGTTTTATATAAATCAGGATCACTGAGGTGGGTTTTTTAACTGCCAATTTTAGTTCTCAACATAAGTAATTCTTAAGATAAAGATAACCTGGAGACAGTACCTGAAAAATACTCTTCTGGATATAGAAAATTTTGTGTTTATTGGTTTGCCTAGTAGATGTTTAGTTTAATTTTTCCTTTGCTCAGAGCAATATTTGATGCATTTCCAAAGGTTCTGAATCAGTAACATCCAGGCTTAGGTGGAGAAATGAAGAGAGATAAGATTAATAAGTTAAACTGCTAGTGACCAGGGCAGGTGCCATAGCTACTACATGTCATTAGTTCTGTGAAATTTCATAACTTATGAAAATTTATTAGTAACAAAATAGGCAGCATGGAGAAGTCTGAGTAAGTAAATTTGCTTATGTACAATCAGCCCTTGATTGATATGTGAGAGTACTGAAAGGACATAGGGAAAGGACCAATATAAACTCAAATACTGGATTAAAAAAAAATAGTGCACTAATATTTTTATTATTGAGGGAAAGATTAATCGGTTAAATCCCAACAAGCAGCTGATCCTAGCATAATAATGAGGATCCTGTTGATTACTCTTGTTTGTCATCCATTGGTCCAAATCTTTTGGGTTGACCCATGTTTGTACCAGAAGATGATTGAAAGTTGGAGATAAGTGAAAAGAGAACTGATTCTGGGTGGTGAGCACATAATGCAATGCATAGACGATGTAATGTAGAGTTGTACACCTGGAAACTATATTGCCGACTAATGTCACCCCAATAAATTTAACAATAAAAAATAAATTGAAAAAAAAAAGAACAGGCAAGTTACTTATATAATCAGTACTAATCAGATGCTACCTACTTTTTGCAGAACCTCTCTGTGCTTTAATAGCTGTTTATATTCCATAAGCACTCTGTGGATAGAGTATAGCCTACATAAGAATGCAAAATACTGAATCATGACTGAATAGGACAAAGTAATTTAGTCTTCTGAATTTCTATGTTCTATTATACTTTATATAAATTCCTATAGTAACTCTATAGTTTCTAAAGCAATTCATCTTAAATTTTCTTTTTGTATATGTTTGCTATACTAATATATGACAGGTAATTATAAATAATATATAAGTCTCCTCCAGCCCAAAATAAAATTTTATACTTTTTAATTTAACCTTTTTTTTACAAATAAGTTAGGTCATTAAATTATGCATCAAAGATGACATTTATTAATTCAGTCAGTAAATAATGATCACCCCTTTATTCTCTCTCTATAATAAGATCTATATTACAAAAGAGAAACATAGGGGGTGCATAAAATAAATTTGGCCTTAGTCTTTATTTAGATTAATTCTATTGCCATAGATGACAATATAAAAAAACAACAACATGTAAAACAGATACATAAAATAATTACAAATTAAAATAAGTGTATTATTGGGTGATAAAGAGATAAAGACAGGCTCAAAATGGCACCATTCGTGCTAAAGCTTATGACATCAAACCTAGCTTTAAGAACTGACCTCCATGCTATTTCAACCTTTCCTAGGAATACAAATTTAATCAACCAGTCTCACAATTTCTGGTCAAGTACCAGTAAGGTAATCTGTCACCTCCCATGGGCCTTTTCCATTCCCCACAAAAAGAACTGGTGATCTACATAACAAAATCCCTTGTAGTTTTCTCCCCGCCCAAAAGAAGATATATGTGTGTGTGTGTGTGTGTGTGTATGTGTGTCTGTGTGTATAATCTTCTTTTGTTAACAGCTCCTTTGCCTCACCCTTCTTCCTACCATTTTGTACAACCCCTTCAGGGATGTCCTTCTGGATGTTATACAGGATATTGCCAGATTTGTAAATCACTTAATAAATTTTATTAGATCTTCAAATTTAGTCAGTTGAATTTTGCTCTTTATCATGAGAAATATACTGGAAATTAGTTTGAAAAGAATGTAAGAACTTACTTTGGATAGACTGATTAGGAGAAAACTTGTATCAGTAAGTTTTATTGAAGCCAAGACTGTTGCAGTGTATTTCTTCCAGGGTTCATTATCTTGCTGTCCCAATAATGAGGATGCTGATGCAGAAAGAGAGACAGAAGTAGGCCTTGCACAAGAAGATGTGGCTCACAAGACTTTGATTATTAATGTTTGGGTGGTTTTATTCTTTTACTTTAGAAGGGGTCACAGTTTCTGAGTGTGGGGCCTTTTGATTGCCAGTTTTTATTGACAGGGTGCCATTGTATCACCTTCATTCACATGTGTCTCTTCTCAGAGATCAGTCTATTATAATAATATTAATGAACTTCTAAACATATGTATATTTGATATAATAATGCTTAGGTGGAAAGTGGGGTTTATGGAAGGGGTCCTGCGATTCCCCTATTTTAGCTGCCTGCCTACTTTTCCCTTGATAGAGTTAATCCCCCCAAATCTCTATGGGAAGCTGAGGAGCTGAAGGTCTCTTTTTCTTTTTTTCTTTCTTTTTTTTTGTTGTATTTACTTGCTGCTGAGTGTGGTCATTGTCCCTACCTATTGGGGAAAGGAGGTTATGTAGCTCTTTCCCTTACTAGGCTAAGAGAGGGGAAAGGGATCTCAAAATCCTCCTTAAAACCTGTTGATTTCTTTCATTGCGATGGTCTGAAAGCCTTGCTGGGGTATATTTTATATGCTGATGGACCCTGGATAAGGAGAGACAGATACAGTTAATGAATTTGAGAGCATTGACCTAAAAGCAGACTTCTGGGGCATATCTGCCCAGGAGTTGAATCTGGAAGACCTGGAAAGAATACTTAGCTATAATCAACAATGCAAATCAGGTTTCAGTATAATTGATGTCAGGCAGCTACAGATTCCAGGATGATTCACTAAGGCTGCAGACTTAGCATAAGAATGACTAATGTCAGAAACTTTGGGGGAATTCTAATAACAAACAAAATAGTTATAACTGGGGATCTAATTGAACTAAAAAAAAGACGACCAAATTTTTCTATAATAAAGTGAGGTGGCTGGAGGTGGGTGGGGAGGTGGCCGGGAGGGTGTGTGGGGATTTCTTTAGTTGGCTCCTATCAAAACAAACAGTATAAAATGGAGCTGTAAAAGACCAGGAAGAGGGAAAATCATATGAGAAAGCACTGAGAATCTATAGTATTCTATAGTGCAATCAGGAGATTTTTAAACAGTGAATGATTAAATCTAATATATATTTTAATAAGATAATTCTAGCTTCTGTGATAAGAATGGATTAAAGGTGATAAAACTTAAATGCAAAATCAGCTAGAAGTTATTGCTCTAGCTGGAGAGATGTAATGATTTCTGGATCTCAGCACATAACAATGGAGATGGGCAGTTGTGAAGTTAAAATTGTTTTCAACGTTATAATCTATATAAATTACTAAACTGGGTGTGCAGAATGAAATAAAAGGACTCCTAGGTTTTCAGCTTGAGCACTGAAATGGTAGTAGTGTCTTTTACTGAGGTAGTGAAGGCTTAGGGATAAACAAATATGTCTTTATTTTCTATCTGTGTTGTACTGTGTGTGTGTGTGTGTGTGTGTGTGCGTGTGCGTGTGTGTGTGTGTGTGTGCG
The DNA here is from genome assembly GCA_004027555.1 of Craseonycteris thonglongyai. Lineage (NCBI taxonomy): Eukaryota > Metazoa > Chordata > Mammalia > Chiroptera > Craseonycteridae > Craseonycteris > Craseonycteris thonglongyai. Next base: position 26,167 of record PVKE010017137.1, read on the forward strand.
TGTGTGTGTGTATTTACTTGAAGAATTAAGAGTTTAATTTTCAACATATATTTTTACTTTTATGAGATCTGAAAGTTTAAATATTAATAGACAGCTGTTGATGTAAGCAATGTCCAAACCTGAAGAAAACTTTAATGAGTTTATTTAAACCAAACTGCCAATAATTGCCTGAAAGCAAAATCTCCACGGATTGAGAAAAAGCTCCAGAGAGTGGCAGTTAAGCAGCTTAGTTTATATACTAAAACCAAAGGAGGAGACCTAAGAGGGCTACATGAAATCCACTAGCAGTAGACTAAAGGGGTACAAAAAAGCAAAGGGTGGAGGAGATCTCTGGGTTTGGATAAAAAGCAAGTTGGACAGACAGACACTTCTTTACATTGTGGGTACAGTATGTTAATAATTAGCATTTTACAGCACATAGAGATGGTATTTGAGGAATAAAAATAACAATGAGGATTCTGTAGTCTCCTGCTCTGGTGTGTGGATTGTTTTGTGGGGAGTGGAGGGCATTCCTGAAAAAGGAGTTACAATTACTCTGACTTACCATTCTGAGTGTATGTTATTTTACACATAGTGTGACAATACTGAGGCTCACTTAAAGAATGACCTTTGTTAAGGAAGCTTCAGGCCAAGGACATGACTACCCACCATGACCCACCTTTAGTTAGAAATGTTTGTGTTCGACCATCCTATGTATTTTTTTGGTCTCTGAGTTTGTAAGGCCTGCCAAGCAGACCTCCCTTGAGCCTGTATTTAGTATATGGCCCCTTTATTGTCCACACAGCTGAATATGAGTTCTTGGCATTTAGAAAAGTCTGGGTAAGATATAAATATTTTCAAATAGTACCCTTAAGACGGTATTGTGAACATAGACGAGATAACCTATTGAGGCAGTGGAAAAAGGGAATAAATGAGAAATTTTCAATTATTTATTTTGTCAATGATAAAAGGCAATCCATTCCATAAAGATATAAAAGACAACGTTTTATTCAGGATTGCTATGCATAATAACTATGTATTAATTTAAACAATTTTATCATATTCCATGAATACACAAGTTTTATTCTTCTTAAAACCCATATTTTTTATTTAGGGCAACGTTTAAAGGTACAAATTCTACATATTAATATACATCCAAAGTCTTGGCCCAGAAATTTCCCCTATACTTAACTTTTAACATAAATGTATCTTCATATGAAACTGAAATTTTTTTTTTCAAAAGCAAAATAAGAATGAATCTTATATAGTAATTTAAGTAATTCAATAGAACTAGCTTTAGGTGTGTTTTCTCAGTTTATTCAAAATGTCACCGCTGGGAGCAGCTAGAAGCAACAAAGTATTCAATATCAGTGAAATGAAGGAAAGCAGAGTAAAGTTTTATTGAAATAATGTTTCAAGAGAGAAAGAGTCCATACCAAGAAAGGCAAAAGCTCCAAGCAGTTAAGGGTTTGAGTGTTACTACTGACTCTGTGACAGCTCCATGTGTGACAAACAGATTTGGGCCATATGATTGACATGGATAAGTTATATAACTGCTTTATTTCTGCACATGCCCTTACCCAGAATGTATACAGAAAAGCCCACAGAAGAGTCAAATTGTAATGTTCATTTTATTATAATTATAATGAGACTGGGAGTCAGACTAAGAACAGGTTCCAGCAATTTGCACAGGGGCCAAACCCGAGAAATTTTGGTTAGGGTCTTATCTCCCTTTTTCCAGGATGTTTTAACCTGGGAGTGTCCAACCTTTTGTCTTCCCTGGGCCCCATTGTTAGAATTGTCTTGGGTCAGACATAAAATGCACTAACACCAATGATAGCTAGTGAGCTAAAAGCAAAATTATACACACACAAAAAAAATCGCATAATGTTTTAAGAAATTTTATGTATGACTTTGTTTGGTGGCCCGTATTCAAAGCTGTCCTGGGCCTCACGCAGCTTGTGGGCTGCAGTTTGGATGAGGTTGTTACCCAATAGATTTATCTCTGTGGGCTGGGCCTAGAAGGTTCCTGGGGAGTGAACATGGGCAGTTCAAAGCTCTGATCATCTAATTAATACCTTCTACCCTTTTTGTCGCTCATGCCTACCTTTCTACTTAACAAAAGTAAATTATTGGGAAAAAAAATGTGTGTTAGTTCCATATTCTCATACATTGATAGATTTTAAAATATCTTGTAAAGTATTTAATGTTTGCAATGGTTTTCAATTTTTGAATGTTTTTTATTTTACAGGGTTTTTGTGTTAAAAAATAAATGATTATACCTATCTATACCTATCTTTATATAAAGTCTTAAAGAATTAAAAATATATAACTAGTAGACAAAAGAGATCTTTTTAAAAATTTTATTTTAAAATGAAGTTGCAGGTCTAGTTCCCAAATTTCGGTGATCATGGGATTGATATGATTAACAGTTTAAAAACAGCAATTTAAGAAACAAGAGTTAGTATCTCCTACAAAAATCAAAAACACCTCACAGATGTTTGTAGCATATCATAGGGCTTTTACGCTTAACACATTGCGTACGGATCACGAGAATCTTTGTTTTTTCTGAGCCATGCATTAAGGACAGGTAATGAGAATTCTCGTTTTTACACTTGACCTTTTATTTTTTGCAAGATTTAATTAATTAATGAGGTTTGGTTGATATATAACCAGCAAATATTATCAATGGCTAAATTTACGTAAGTACAAAAAATTTCATTGAAAAGTTATAAATAATATGGAAGCAATAGCATTTTAAAGAGAAGAGCTCATTTCAACGTAGTCTCATTTAAATACCTGCCGGAACAGAGGGGTATGAGGGTTTTAAACTCCGCCGTACGCAATGTGTTTACAAAAACAGATTTTACCTATAAGACTTACAGGGCTACCTTATTTCTAAGGTTCTCTAGCTATATGCTACCAAAGGGAGAGTACCTATCCAATACTGGGGAACATTTGTAGGTTAAAGGATCTATATCCCCATTTCAACAAATTCCTTATTAGTTTGATACAAATTTTTCTGACATTGACTGATCAGTAACGCAGATATAGGGCAAATAGAATCATTTAATAAAGATTCTTAAAGTTATATACAAGATCCTAAAGAAGAGAAAACTTTGAGTCATTACATTTGCCCAGTTTTTCATGTTACTAAAACTATAGATGATCACTTTGAAGAGGTTATGTTAAACCACTTTTGTGAAAACATCTATGTATGCATGTGTGTGTGTAAGTGTGCATGCACATATGCTTTTACCTCATAAATCCTTTGAATAGTAGATTAAATCTCCTGGTGTTTTGTTCTAATCTTCTTTTCCTAGAATTTTACATCTGTCCAAATAATGTATTTTTTACTTTTGCCTTATGTACATAATTACTTCTGGATTTTGGTAGAGAAAAAAAAATGAATTAGTAAGTACCTAATTTATTACACCCTCCCTTGCCCCATACTCTCCTCACTCAAATTATATTACACTTGATTTTAGCCAAAAGGCCAAGAAAAGATCCTCACTCAAATCACAAAGTGTAAAATTTGAAATGTGTAAAAGTATGATTATCTGGTATCTTTACATTTGGCCTAAAATAAAATGATTTCAACCTAATTGCAGTCACAGCCCACCTCCTTAAACGTACTTCACGCATCACTTCTCCTGTTTATTTCCTAGAAAGTAACACGCAGTATCACTAAATTTTCCATCTCTAAAATACAGATGCCGAGTGTAATCTCAAAAACTGGCAGAAAACAAATAGTTTATTCAGCTGTCACCCTAACTTCTACTCTATTCTCTAAAAGAATAATTTTATATTATTTGGCACAAATATTTTACTCCCCAGAAATAAAACTTTCCTTGAGGTGTGAGCATCTAGTTCCTCTTGAAGTCAATAGGAGTTAAGTTTGTGTATCAACGGGCATAACTTAAGTGGTGAATGCCATATAAATTTGCCAACAAATGTTTGTCTTCCCTGTATTTTTTCTGCATTCAAATTTTTTAACTTTTTTTGTATAAAATATTTCAAGAAAAAAATGCATGCAATATAATATAAATAAACATAGGACATAGTACCCAGGTCTGTAAAATATTTAAACATTTTTTGAATTAGTTTATTTTTAAAGAAGTAATAGATAACAGAATCAGTAGACATTTTCTGCATCATTTCCTATCCCATTGCTGCCCATTTTCCCCTATGAACACTGCAGTAATGAATTACTTAAAATTCCCAAATTTTTACTTATTTTATAGTAGTATTTTATAATATATATGCATGTACACAATACACAGAATTTTATAATGTTTGCTAAATTTTATATTTATGATTTTTTCTTTTACCTTTATTTTTTCACTTATTGTTATATTATGAAATGTTATTTTCTTTGAAACATGCAAATCTATTTTATCCATCTTAAAGTTTGTATAACATACAAATATATCAATATACAAAAATGTATTTATCTATTATGTTATTAGTTATTGTCATTTCAAGCAATACTCCATGTTGTACATATGTATATAATATTTATTTTTACCAGAACATTCCACAAACTTTTGATCATGACCTATAGTAAAAAATAGGCATACTATATTATGACTCTTTCCCCTCCCCCACCCCAAATTAAGACATACAAACACACATGCACATACTAAAACAAAATATGCACGGTATATTAATTATTCTTATTACTTGATCTATATTTAAATATGTTCTTTGTATTTTATTTTATTTCATTTTACTACATAAGATACTAATCAAGATCTATTCGTTTGATTCTAAAACCCAGTAATGATGTCACAAGTTAGTTTGCAGAACATTACTCTAAAAATAAGCTTAGAAGAGAAATAAATCTATTTAAAAGTAAATTAAAGTACTTAAAAAAAAAAGAAATCTATTTAAAGATAATTTTTTCTAATGTGAGGCATGGTAAAATATTTCATTACCAAAGAGGACCCAGCTAGACAAAGACAGAGACAGACAGAAAGAGAGAGGGGGGGGGGGGA
>PVKE010017138.1:0-31125 GCA_004027555.1 Craseonycteris thonglongyai
TAAATCCTTAATTCTTTTCTTAGGGTAAATATGTTACTCTTTTTCTTTTCTTTTTTTTTCTTTTAAAGATTTATTTTTTTTGTTTTTGAGAGTGAGAGAGAGAGATACAGAGACAGAGACAAAGGGGAGGGCCCAGAATAGTCTCCATAGTTGCACATCATTGGTTTTTCCACATAGTTTCATTCCACAGGTGGGCTTGGGGCTGCACAAGGCTAGAACTGGGCTGGGGTCTCACCCCGGTGAGAACTGAACTGGGGGCACTCCCCAGTTCAGCATATGGGTCTGCACAGGCGGGGGCCGGGATTCGATTCTTGGTCACCGGGGCTGCAAAGTGAGCACTTAAGCCACTGAGCCATCCTGGCTTCCCCTTACTCTTTTTCATTATAGATATTTTTACTGATTCTGCGGGCCCTGCAGCTCTTGACCAGACTGGTATTGTCTCTACAGCCAATTCCTCTGAAGTTATCGGCAGCCAAGGTGAGGTTTTCAGGACTTGCAGAGAAAAGGATTAGGTGGTAGGGAGGAGTTAGAAACTATCGGACTTAAAACACAAAAAAAAATGGTTATTAGGCTATTTCTAAGGGTTGATACTTGTGAAGCATGGGTTCCTTTGAGACTGCCTTGCACATTGCCTGTGTTGTCAGGACTGGACCCACGAGTGGATTTCTACAACCTGAGCTTTGCATGTACAGAGGGGCCTCTGGGAGGTCTTGGCTCCTTGGTGCTTTAGTTTCTATTTTGTAAAACAGTAGAATGATACCTGTCCTTTTAATCAGCAGTATGCAGTGATGGTGGGTGAAGGACTCTGAATTTTGTGATCATCTAAGAAGGAAGCTGAACACTGTACTCACTGATGTGTTGGCACTGTTTGAAACTTGATGGTCCAGAAATTGATTTTATTAATTTCTGAATTCTTAATTCTATAACTTTATTAAGTCCATCACTGTGTGTTTGCAAAATGCCTCATATGCACGGTGGGTGTTGCCAAGGAACCTGAGGCTCAGAGGTTACATAATTTATACAAATCACATAATATGAGAAATAGAACTTTGAAACTAGGTTGGTCTGTTTCCATATCCTGTGCTCATTTCCCTGTGCCACACTTCAGAATAAAGAGATTTATATTGTGGCCTTATCTAAGGAGCTATAAATTTTAGCATATATTTTCTTATACCAATAAAGGATACCAGTTGATCACTCTCTGAGCTGTGGACATCTTGTGTACACTGGTTCTCTAGCCAGTGACTTAGCCCTGTTTGATTACAGTATCTATCCTAACATTAGCAAAAAAAGCAAAAGCAAAATTTCTGTTCTATTTAAGGGAAAGAAATCCTCTAAGGAAAGATCCACAGAGAGCCCTGGAGGCTCCTCAGAAACTTCCAGCCAGGTTCCAGAAAACCAAACTAAACCAAAGACGAGCGGAGGAACCAGACAAGAGGACCCCTCTTCTAAGGGCATTAGCAGTCCAAGTGCCAAAGGGAAGAGGAGCAAAGCATCTGCTGTCAGGAAGAAACGGAGAGAGCTCTCCTCCAGTGGGGAAGAAGAGGGCAAGGCAAGAGAGCAGAAGAGAGCCCAGAGATGTGAGCGTGGCCGGCAGCGGCGGGTGGCCACCAGGGTGTCTTATAAAGAGGAGAGTGGGAGTGACAAGGCCAGCAGTGGCTCTGACTTTGAGCTCTCTGCTGGGGAAGACCATCATCCATCAGATGAGGATTCTGAGCCAGGCCCTTCAAGGCAGAGGAAAGCCCCTGCCCCTCTGAGGACAAAGGCAGGGTCCAAAAGTGACTGCAGGACTCACCGTGGAAGCCACTCTAAGCACTCTGGCTTTCCAGCCACATCCACAAGTTCTTCAAACAATAAGGGTAAGAGAGGCAAGAAAATATCCAGCGATGGTGAGGACGCAGAAAGAGGGAAAGCAACTGGTGTAAACCAGTGGCTAGAGGTGTTCTGTGAGCAGGAGGAAAAGTGGATATGTGTAGACTGTGTGCACGGTGTGGTGGGCCAGCCTGTGACATGTTACAGATATGCCACCAAACCCGTGACCTACATCGTAGGCATGGACAATAATGGCTGGGTCCGGGATGTCACCCAGAGGTATGACCCAGCTTGGATGACAGCGACCCGCAAGTGCCGGGTTGATGCCAAGTGGTGGGCCGAAACCTTGAGACCCTACCAGAGCCCATTGGTGGAAAAAGAAAAGAAAGAAGACTTGGAGGTAAGGCGTTGGCCACCACGGGCTTGAAGACCCAGTTAAGTTATTAAAATTATTTCCATTTTTTTTAACACCTTATGTGTGCCCAGTCCAGTCCTCTGCTGGGTATGGCTAGTGTTTATCTCATTAATTACCACCACAACAGTATAAAGCTGGGATTATTATTGCCTTAATTTTACCAGTTAAAAATTTAGGATCTGAAAGATTAACTTACATGGTATTTGAAGCCAGGTCTATCTGGCTTTGAAGCCTGTATACTTTTAGTTATTGCCCAGTTATAAATTTGGAGCTTTAAAGTAATTTGTGCAAGTCATAAAAGTCATAGTTTTTCTATGAAAAACTCATTAATAGAATTGTTTCTCACCCCACCCCCCTTCTCATCATGCACACTCACACAAGCACACATACAGACAGCCCTCCACAGATCTAGAACGCTCATTTCTTGGGAAGGAAGAGACTCGGGAGGAAGAAATATCTTCAGCCTGTTGAGAAGGCACACGGGGAAGCCAACTTCTAAAGTAAAATATGACATGTCACTTGGTCCCAAGAGGAGGGCTTGAGCTGGAATATTTCCAGATTTGCCAAAGAATTAGTCCCAGTTCCTCAGGCTGGGGGAAGCATTCTTTTATTCGGCATTCCCTGTAGTAGTACATTTGGTCCTGCATTGAGAGTTTGCTCTGAGTGTGTTCCTGGTTCATTTTACTTAAAAATGGCAGGGAATTGTGCAGATGGTATTGTGACTAACCTCATTAAAGGCTTTCTTTGTACTGGAAGCTGATCATTGGAGGATCCATGCTACTCCTGGCTGCTCCACATTGCCAGTCCTCACAAATGTATTGGGAGTTTTTCCAAGAGATGCTAAGGGAAACCTTAGGAGACCTTGGTGAATAGGATGTGATTTACAGTAATGGAATTGCCCATTGAGAGGTCAGAATCCTTAAACACATGCTAAGAGGACATGTGTTAATGCTGGTGGACTAAACAAAAGTCACAGGGTGTTAGTTCATTTCAGTTTCCTGTGAAAGCAGTCAAGGAAGGTAAACCACACTGCGCAATAATGATGTCTTGTTGAAATGAGGCCTCCTTCCTGAAGAAAGCTGTATGTTTTTCTTTCTTGAAGCTTCATAACAAAGCAGGCAGTGATCTGTTAGGGCTGGCTGGCTGAGGTGTCTAAGAGCTGGGGATAGGTTAGATGAGTTTCTAAAGTTGCCACAAGCCACAGAATTACTAGATTTTTCATAGCTTTCAATTTATCCAAAATGTACGTAACACCAGAGCTACAAATACAATGTTATAAGCATTGGTGCTTATGAAACCTGCTCTGCTATCCTAACAAGTAGGTCTGACCAGGCGTCGTCACTTCCTCTTCTAAACCGCATGCTCAACATTGTCTCTTTGGCCTTTGCAGTTTCAGGCAAAGCACCTGGACCAGCCTTTGCCCACTGTCATTGGCACATATAAGAACCACCCTCTGTACGCCCTGAAGAGGCATCTCCTGAAATATGAGGCCATCTATCCTGAGACAGCCGCGATCATTGGGTATTGTCGTGGAGAAGCTGTCTACTCCAGGTGTGTGAGGCTCCCAGTGGCCTCATGGACTTCCTGATGGCCTGGGATTAGCAGCCTTCTTCCAGGGCAAGGGGCTGGTAACAAGTCATCTCATTTGTCAAACGGGATCATCTTTATAGCGTGTATGTGTGCTGTTACGTATGTGAGGTGGGGATGTGTACTAGAGATTAAAGCTTGGAAATTAAAACAATGGTTAAAAGATGGGCAGATGGGGAGGAAATTGTAGGGAGGAAAAGTAGAACCAAGAAAGTTTATGTAGGGCAACATATAAACATACCCCTCCAATACAAGTTTAAAACATACAAAAGGAGGGAATAAAGGATGTGATAATGAAAGTTAAAATGAGGGGAAGCCAGGATGGCTCAGTAGGTTAAGTGCTTGCTTTGCAGACCTGGGGACCAAGGCTTGTATCCTGACCTCATCCCATTCAGAGCCATATGCTGACCTGGGGTGTGCTTCCCATGTGGGAGGCCTCCAGTTTGGTTCTTGCCTTACCCACCCCCACCCCCATTCTGGCCCCTGGCTCGAGGGGGCATACCTCCCATGTGGGAGGCCCCCAGCCCAGTTCCTGCCTTGCGCAGCCCCCACTCACCTGTGTAGACTGAAACCATGTAAAAAATTGATGACACACAACTATGGACACTGCTCTGGGCCCTCCCCCCTTCTCTCTGTCTCTTAAAAACAATAAAATATATATATTTTTTTTAAGAAATAGGAAAACAAAGGGAAAAAAAGGAAACGTTGGGAAACTCACATGAGTAAGTGGTTGGAGGCCTCTGACTAGGGACTACTTCCTGTGTGAATGCCCTGCAGGGAATCATCCACACTGTGTCCAGGGTCTGTTGGAGCTTTCTGGTCTGTGTCATGTAGGGTCATGCCTGGTCAAGGGCCTCAGCTACTGACGGTCAAAGGCCACCAGGGCCCAGGCCACCTTGATAGAGGATAAGGCACAGGCTTCCTTAAGTGGTGGGGAGAGAGGAGCATGGTAAGACTTCCAGTTTGGTTCGCAGTGACCAGGTCAGTCATAGGAGAAATCATTACAGATGGACATTTATTTTTAATATAAAACATTCCAAACAGTTTACTATTTGTTCATTTTTTAGTGTACTGCAGTGGCATTAAGTACACTGACGTTGTGCAACCATCTCCAGAACTTTTTCATCTTCTCAGACTGAAACTCTGCCCATTAAATACCAATCTCCACCCCACTTCCCCCAGCTTCTACCAAGCACAATTCTACTTTCTGTGTGACTGTTCTAGGGACCTCATGTAAATGGATTCCTTTTGTGACTGGCATTCATTGATGGACACATTTGTTGCTTCTCATTTTGGATCTTGTGAATAATGCTGCCATGAACATGGGGGTACAAATATCTCTTCAAGACCCTGCTTTCAATTCTTTGGTATATATGCCCAGAAGTGGAATTGCTGGATCTTACTGTAATTCTGTCTTAACTTTTGAAGAACTAGCATACTGTTTTCCTCAGTGGCTACCGCATTTTATATTTCCGCCAGCAGACCACAAGGGTTTCATTTTCTCTACATCCTCAGCAACACTTGTTTCATGTATTTTTTATACTAGCCATCCTAATGGGCATGGCATGGCTAGAAGTTGAGGTTTATTCTGAGAGATGTGTGCCCATTTCCCTGCTGCTCTCCTTGGGGATGGCTAGCCTATACCTACCTGCTCCCCCTTCCCTCCCTACCTTCTCCACTATCGGAAGACCATGACATAATTACTCCTTTGGACAATCAGATATGCAGCCTGCAGTGGGAGTGTGGCCAGAGCTCTCAGCCCTGACAGTTGACGCTGTGGACAAAGAAGCACCGCTCCAGTACCTAAAGTGTCTGGTCTTCCCAGCAATCTTATGAGGCAGAGAGGACAGAGTTCATTGTCCCTAATTGATAGAGGAGGGTACTGAAGCTCCGTGATTTGTCCAGGGTCACCCCAATAGGAGATGGCATAGAGAAGGTTTGCCCCATGTTCGTTGTGCTGCGCTGAACATCATCCTCAGACTGGCAGGTAGGTGAAGGGCCTGATTTCTGCACTAAAAGGAAACTTAGTGTTCATGCTCATTGGAGCTTTGCTCTCTGGGCAGTTTGGGGCTGCAAACTAAAGTGATGGGTGTGTCTTGTTAAAGATGCTCAGCAAGGAAAGCAGTTGAAACTTGGAAAATATTACAGAATTGCAAGGCTGGGGTATAGGTCTTAGCTTTGGAAGGAGAGTGAAGCCAAAGGATCTCCCCATAATCACAGGCTGCCGTGAATTACTTGACTGTTCCATGCACATGAGTCTTAATTCCATGGAAATTTATTAGTGTATTACAATTTTCCAGGTAGTGTTCTTTTGGGTTCACCACCCCTTCCCTGGAAGCTTGTGCCTTAACCCACAGGGTTTAGCAGCAGACCAGACCCTGGGCAGGCAACTTGCTCAGTGGTGAGGAAAAGTGCCTGCACTACTATGGTTTTTACCTCGCGCCCTGAGGCTGCAAAGGCACTATCACTGTGGGAGGTAAAAGGAGGGCACCACCTGAAGCCTAAGACAGACAGGATAGCTCATTTAGGCTAGGATTTGTAAGTGGACACACCCCCCCAAAGACAGGAAGTCCAAGTTAGCTGTGTGCCTTAGGCAGGTCCCTTCAGGAGCAGGGCCTGTTTCAGGCATGAGGCTAGGCTGAGCCTGAGGAGAGAATCCAGGGCTGCGTTTCTTCCTGGGAGGTCATATGATCGCCGCGGTCCAGCAGGTTCTGGCTCACACCATGCTCCATCAGGCAGTGTGAACTGAGTTTGTCCTTTGTCTCCCCCTGTTGACTCCGGTAGGGATTGTGTGCATATCCTGCACTCCAGGGACACGTGGCTGAAACAAGGAAGAGTGGTGAGGCTTGGAGAAGTGCCCTACAAGGTAACCAGAGTCGGGGTGGGGGGGCTGGTGGGGGCAGCAGGGAGGCTCAGGACCAAGGCTGAGCGAAACAGCTGTGGGCAGACGAGTAGGGACTCGGGGCTGCTGAGTGCATGCCCAGGATAGGAATCCAAGTCTGACTTCTGGCTTGAGAAGGCTAGAGGAGGAGAAAAGCATTTAAATTAGGTCTTACTTTAATGAGGAATTTGTAAGAGGTAGGTCTTCCAGAACATGTGAGGACTCTGGGCTAAAAAGCAGCCCTCAGACTCTTCGTGTGTGCTCTAAGGCTGTGTAGGTAGGAACTGTTACTGAGTTCTAAGACCAAAGCCCTGCTGTAGACGCATTCACCAGTCATCAGTACCCTTCCATATGCTAAGTCACTATGCATTTTACATGTAAATGATCTCTACTGAACTCAACAATCATAGAAAGTAGCATTATGATGCCCATTTTACAGATGAGAAAACAGAAGTTCAGAAAAGGGAAATGACTTGTCCAAGGCCTTACCTACAGTTAGGAAAACACTAACACCCAGACAAGAATCTCAGGCCCGGCCTCTACCCCAGTGTTCTTTTTCTTCCACTGTCTGTACTGAGTCAGGTCAACTGCCCTCAAGAACCTTGAATTCGGGGAAGCTGTGATGGCTCAGTGGGTTAAGCGCTCACTTTGCAGCCCCGGGGACCAAAGATCGAATCCCGGCCCTGGCCCGTGCGGACCCATATGCTGAACTCCCCAGTTCAATTCTCATCGGGGTGAGACCCCAGCCCAGTTCCTGCCCTGTGCAGCCCCCGCGCCCACTTGTGGAATGAAACTCTGTGGAAAAACCAATGATGTGCAACTATGGAGACTGTTCTGGGCCTTCCCCCTTCTCTCTGTGTCCATCTCCGTCTCTCTCTCTCTCTGTCAAAAACAAAAATAAATCTTAAAAAAAAAAAAAAGAAAAGAAACTTGAATTCAATACTGCAAAGGCTTGTCACAGGACACAAAGCCCCATTCAACCAGGGGAGGACAGTGGCTGGTCATGGAGACACATTTGCTTTTCTTTGTCAGATCTCAGTAAGAGCCCTTTGAGTTGTGAGACTGGGGGTCTGGGTGGGCAGTAGAGAGGCCTCAGTTTGGTGGGGAGGGGCTACAGGTATTGGGAGAAGGTCACTGCCAAAAGCAGGCTAGAGTGCATGCATTATGCTGCCTGCTTGGACCTGGAACATTGCTGGGGTTTCCCATAGACCTGCATGTTTCTCTTATGTTCTTATCAAATAACCAGTCTCTTCATTCTGGAATGGCACTTGTCTAATTGAAATATAACGTGAGCCACAAATTTCAGTCTTTTAGTAGCCATATTAAAAACTTAAAAAGAAAGAAGAGGTGGAATTTTAACGTATTATCATTTCAACATGTAATATTTTGAAATATTAAGATATTTACATTCAATTTCTTTCATATTATGGCTTTGGAATTGAGTGTTTCACTTTCAGTACATCTTAGTTCCAACTAATCACATTTCAAATGTCTGGGACTGTCATATTTAACGCAGTTCTAGCCTAATCCGACATCTCAAGTCCTCCCCTGGTTTGGAAACCTGCTGTCCCAGCCCCAGCTCCTGCCTTATCCTCTCTTGCTTAGATCACAGCCACCTTCAGCACCCCCCATTCATTTCCAACATCGTAGTCATGGGATCTTTCTGAAACAGAGTTGCACGTGACACCTCCTGGGTAGCCCACCCTCACCCTCCCTAGAGTCCCACGTCTTTCATGTGACACAGAGACCTCTGATGCTCTGGTGCCCGTCACACTTCTGTATGCTAGACAACCCCCATGGTCCCCACATACTCATCGTATTCTCACACTTCTGTGTCCCTTCAGTCCCAAACACCTTTCTTCCCAGCCCTTTTCACTTGACTAGTCCCTCTTTACCCTTTCAGATTGGCTCAGATGGGGCCTGTTCCAAAAAGCCTGTCTTACCCTCTTCCTCCTCAGGGCTGGACAAGGGGTCCTGCCTCTGTGCCCCAGTCCACCCTGTCCTCTTCCCACTGAGTTGTCTTCTCTGTCGCCCCACAGGAGCCTGTGCTCCTTAAGAACAGACTGCCCCTTCTCTTCCCCTGGCGACTGGTGTCATAGTGTGTTCTGCAGTAGATGCTTATTGGATCTTTACTGAACAACAGTGGATGAATGTCTTCCTCAGAAAGGGACTGTCAGCCCCACAGGAGTGACAGAAGGGGTGTGCCCAGAGACCCTGGCAGGAATGGCCACTAGAGCAATGGTCCGCAGTCTACAGCTCACATGTCACATCCAACCTGTTTTGGTGGGGCCTTTGAAATCAGAATGGTTTTTACTTTTTTTGTGGATTTTAAAAAGAGAAAGTATATTCAACGGAGGCTGTATGTGACCCTGTACAGAAACATTTTGCCCGCCCACCCCTGCGCTGGAGGCAGCTCGTAGCCCAGGCCCAGGCACCAGCCCTTAGCCCATGGCTGCATCACTCCTCCTTGTAGAATTACACACTCTTCCTCCTTGCCAGTTCTCCAGTCCTTTTGCCCCTTCTGTCCCCACTGAAAATTGTGGTGGTGTTCACTAGACATCTGCAGGGGATAGTTCTGGGGGTCCCAAATTGTCAGTGCCTTCCAAGGTGCATGCCACAATCATTTATCTGGGTTCAAATCCTGGCCCTGTCATTAACCCAGACATGGGATCTTAATTTAAGTGACATCATCTCTGGGTCCCAGTTTCCCTCAGTGATGAAAGTATAGAACGTAGAGTAGCAATCCCTGCGGTTTCAGTCACCCAAGGTCAGTCACAGTCTGAAAATATTAAATACATGGAGAGCACTGAGCAGAGTGCCCAGGACAGTGAGCACCCAGAGACATTAGCTGGTGGCGGTGAGAGTGATACAAGTGGTACTAGTGGTAATAGTACTAGTGATCGTAACGGGGATAAAAAGCACACCTGTCTCAGGTTTGTGTGTTGTTGTTTTGTAATGGGTACAAAGCACTGAGCCCAGTGCCTGCTATATAGTAAGCACTCAGGACATGGTAGCCTTTGTTGTAAACTGGCTGTTCTTCTGGTGTAGATGGTGAAAGGCTATTCCAACCGGGCCCGGAGAGCCCGCCTCGCTGAGCCCCAACTGCAGGACCAAAATGACCTAGGCCTGTTTGGCAGGTGGCAGACAGAAGAGTACCAGCCGCCCGTGGCTGTGGATGGCAAGGTGAGGGCAGTGCTCAGTGGGGTCAGGACCAGGCCGCTTCATTCTGCAGCTGGCCAGACCTGGCATGTCACCCTCTGCAGGTCCCCCGGAATGAATTTGGGAACGTGTACCTCTTCCTGCCCAGCATGATGCCTGTCGGCTGTGTCCAACTGAATCTGCCCAACCTGCACCGTGTGGCCCGTAAGCTGGACATTGACTGTGTCCCGGCCATCACCGGCTTTGATTTCCATAAAGGCTACTCCCACCCTATGTGCGTAAGGGCCCTACCATGGAGGCTGGAAGGAGGGGCGGGGAGGTCACAGTGAAGGAGGTGAGAAGTTGAATTGAGGTTGATGGGATTGAGGCTCTCATTTTTCAGGTTCTACTCTAAATTTGCAAAATCAGCCTTAACACTTTACCTTTTACTTTCACACCTTGACACTTTTACTCTGGTTTCCTTCCAGAGTCAGCAAAACTAATGAAACCAGCATCATCTTAATAACATTAGATTAAACCAGTTTTCTAGGGATGGTCACAGGTGACCTAGTGGGATCAGCATCCTTCCTAGTTGGTGACCTCTGTCCTGCATGTGGTAGGGGTAGGCAGGGGCTTTTATCCCAGCTCATAGGGCCTGGGAAAGAAGCTTTGCAGTGTCCCCAGGCCTGCCTCTGCATGAGTGGTGTCTGTTAGCAACTATGGCCAGTGTTGTGGTCCAGCTGACCCAAGGAATCCTTCAGGGCCCCAAGTCCTTAGGAGCAGCCTACTGTCCTCCACAATGGGGATGGGGAGGAAGAAAGGCCAGTGCCAGCAGCAGACTCAAGGAAGACCACCCATGTTGCCTGTCCACAGAACTGACGGGTACATAGTCTGTGAGGAATACAAAGACGTGCTCTTGGCTGCCTGGGAAAATGAGCAGGCACTCATTGAAAAGAAGGAGAAGGAGGTGAGCAACCTGGCTGCGGCAGGCCTGGGTGGAGGCCTATGGTGGGACAGCAGACTGGGGGCTGGGGGAGCAAGCACACGGGCGGGCAGGTGTCTTATTGCATCAGCTGTCAAAGGAGCGTTCATGCGCTCTGAGCCTCCCTCTGTCTCTGTGACTCCATGGATGGCACCTAGGGAGCCAGCACTGAATAGAACAGGTTCCTGCCTAACCTCACAGTCCGCTATGCTGTCAGTGGTCTGCCTGTCCCAACTCCAGGGACCACTGCCCTGCTAACACCTGCCTCTAGGAAAGGGAACTGTCTGTGGTCCAGGTCTGAAGATTGTAGAGTCAGAAACAAGTTTCTGTTTTTGGTGCCTTTCACGTGGTATCACTATAAATCACTCTAATTTTTTTTTTTTTTTTCAGATTTATTTTACTGTTTTTGAGAGAAGGGCAGAGAGAGACAGAGAGAAGAGGGGAGATCCCAGAGCAGTCTCCATAGTTGTACATCAGTTTTTTGACATAGTTTCATTCCACGCAGGTGGATGTGGGGCTGCAGGGGGCAGAGCCAAACTTGGGGCCTCCCTCATGGGAGCGGAAAACCTTTGCCACCATCTTGGGGCCAGGATTCAATTCCCAGACCTCACAGCTGCAAGGCAGGCTCTCAACCTGTTGAGTTATCCTGGCATTCCTGAGAAACTATATATTTTTTATTTTATTTTATTTTTTTGACAGAGAGAGAAAGAGAGATACAGAGACAGAGGCAGAGAGAGAACTGAACTGGGGGATTCGATCCCCAGTCCCTGGTGCTGCAAAGTGAGCGCTTAACCCATTGCGCCATCCCGGTTTCCCCGAGAAACTTTTTTTAACCTAAGATGTTACCTTACATCTTTATAGACAAGAGTCTGTCTGAAAAGTGTTCAGCCATTCTCGTATATTGACAATGGCTGGATTTTTTCCAGACAGCCCTCATATATATGCTCACAGCTTCCATATTGATATTTTTCCCAAAATGGCAGTTATTTACATCTTATGAATGTTATAATAATGCTTTCCCTTTTTTTTTTTTTTTTTGCAGAAAAGGGAGAGGCGGGCTCTAGGGAACTGGAAGCTGCTGGTCAAAGGACTGCTCATCAGGGAGAGGCTGAAGCTTCGCTATGGGGCCAAGGTCAGTGTGGGTCCTTTGTGAAGAAGATAGCCCAGGGTGGAGAAAGGGGGGGCTCAGAAATCACTGGCCCAGATTCTGCCCAACATCATGTCATAGATCGGCCAGCTTTACATTTTGATGCCACAGACCAATGTCTCCAAGGCCCCGCTTACCTTACTGGGAAGGTGTCACTAGAGTCAGCCTCAGCTGCCTCTTCTGGTCCCCGGCTCTGCCCCGACACCCCCTTTTCTGCTCCTGTGACATAAGTGAGGAAGTGCCTGCCGTGGGTCTACTATGGAGCTAAACCCAGACAGAGAGACGAGTCCTGTATTTCTTTTTGACCCGCTGCTCTTAGCTGTGCAGTTCCCAGTGCCTGTGACCACCCTTCAGGCCAGGAGTTGCTCATTTAGTATGCCTCTCATGGCACTGCCATATGATGTGATGGGCCAGCCTGTGGACGCAGCCCCCACCTCGACAGGCCCCTAGACACAGTTACGTGATGTGGTCAGTACTGGATCAGAGGCAGGAGAAACGTGCTCTGGGAACAGCTGTAACCACACCTCTCCAACTCTACATGCTGCCTGTTTGCCTTTAAGAGGTATTCTGTCATGCTCCTCCCTCAGATGCCTTTAGTGACTCCTTTACCTGGTTTCATGCTCTGCCTGGTTCCTTT
The DNA here is from genome assembly GCA_004027555.1 of Craseonycteris thonglongyai. Taxonomy (NCBI): domain Eukaryota; kingdom Metazoa; phylum Chordata; class Mammalia; order Chiroptera; family Craseonycteridae; genus Craseonycteris; species Craseonycteris thonglongyai. The sequence goes on from PVKE010017138.1 coordinate 12,600, forward strand.
CCACTGCTGTGCTTTCCACCCTCTGCATCCAGCTCCCGACCCCAACCAGCCAGGTTCAGGGAGCGCCTCCTTAGAGCACTGGGCACTAAGACCTGGTACTGTGCATTGGGGCAGACATAGGCACTCTTGTTCAGAAATGGTAATAAATGCAAAGCCCCTGTCACAGTGATCCAGATTTGATTGTACGCTCTTTGAGGGCAGTTTCCTGCCTAGACATCTAGGCGTTCCCTCAGCTCATAAGTTACCAGTACTCTGAAGAAGGCACAGGAAGGCAGGCTTTGGCCCTCCCCCAGCCCCATGCAGTGCCCTTGTCCCTCTAGAGCCACACAGCTCCAGGCAGGCTGCTGCTGGGAGCTTTACTGCCTCTGGACAGTACTTCATGTCTGTCTGGTCACTGACCTGGGTCTGCATTTCCCCTCCACTGTCCCCACCTCTCCAGAGTGAGGCGGTGGCTCCCCATGCACATGTGGGAGGTGGACTTTCTTCTGATGAAGAGGAAGGAACCAGCTCTCAAGCAGAAGCAGCCAGGATTCTGGCTGCCTCCTGGCCCCAAAACCGAGAGGCTGGCGAAGAGCAGAAGTCAAAGTGCCCTAAGAAGACCAGAAGAGGACAGGCGGCAGCTTCGCACCTGTTCCCATTTGAGAGGCTGGGATGTGAGTGACCACCTCATCATAGGCTCTGCCTGGAGGGCCCTACACCTACCATGGCGGATGCTTAGGCCCTGGGGCGGTGGATCTTCACTGAGAAGGCACACAGAAGAGCTACTGACAAGGGCCAGGGGGCAAAAGGGTCAATATAAGGTGGTCTGGCCCTAGTCCTTGTTAAATTCACCCAGCATTGGGCTTCCAAAGCTCTTTGCTCCCACACCCTACGCTTTGACCTACGGAACACTTCCCCAGAGATCCTCCTGCCACCTAGACCTCATTCTGCCCATCTTTGGAAACACGTCAGTTATTTTGTAGAAGCCACTGGGAAATCTTCAGATGATGGTGCATTAGGAGCACAGAGTCTTTTCTTCAGGTAAATTTTTCACCTGTCAGACACATGCTCTTGCCTCTCTTGCAGACTTTGGTCCCTCTCCCGGCAGGCCACTCATTCTCTCTCAATCATGTTTACTAAAACTGCCCAGTGCTGCCTCTTTCTTATTGTGGGGAGTACAGGTCATCTCAGATTGTGGTATTGTTGGGATCCACTTTTCAAAGTAACATTTCATGGTGGCAGAAGACTGGAACAAAGCCAAAATCAGGAATGAAAAGGAAAAACGCTGAGAATTAAAGAAATGTTAGTAAAAGTGGATCAGTGTTAAACTGGATTTTATTCATTACTGGATACATTTATAAAGCTCTATGCACTGTATTCAGGAGAAATAATGTTTGTAACCATCTTGAGAAAAAAATAAAGCATTTATCTAAAATCACTCAGCTCTTCATTGTCTTCCAGATTTTGCGTCAGCTAAGAGAACCCAATGACAGAGTGATTTGTACACAGACTGCATTAAAGATGAGATTTTGTTTTCATGTAGGCTGGGAACTTATTATTACACACATGGAATATTTTTCTTTTTATTATGTTTAAGCAAGGAAGCAAGGAGATACTACTTCATCTTTGACAGGAGCTATTGAAAATTTGAATCAGTTTTATCCAAGGGAAACAAACAAAACGCTTGAGGTGTGACTCATGCACAAGAGCCTGGCAGGAAGGCTCTTGTTGAGACACAAACTGAAATTGCCATGGAAACTGCAGAGCCTCACACTCCTGCACCGGAGCCCTTTCTCCTAGAGGTAAGTGACTTGTTTTCTGGGAATTGAGTCAAGAGCATTACACTGTCTCTGCAGGAGTAACTTGTTTTTCATTAAGGCAGATGTTAGCTCCTAGGAGGCATCACGGAAATCAAATGTTTGGTTTTGAGAAACAGAAATAGTAGGTTTTGGAAAGTTGCCACTCACGTTCTTCAAATCTTGTTAATAAAAAGCACTCGAATTACTAATTACAAAGTGAATGATTAGCAGCAGTCCATTACTTCAGAATAGGAGCCATAAAGAATGAAAAGTTGATGGGACACGCGTATTTGGCATTTCATAGGCTTTCTCCCACTTAGTCCTCATAGCACCATGTGAAGTAGCACTGCATTGTCCCGATTTTACAGATGAGGAAATTGAGGCTCATAGAGCATTGGTTTTCTTAACATTACACAGCCAATTAAGTGGCAGACTTGGGACTAGAATTCAGGTCTTTGCTAACCCAAAGCCGATGATGTCTTTTGCACTGAATTGGACTGTGGCTCCATCTGATGTCTTCTAGCACATTCTGAAAATGGGCAAAGTGTGAGTTATTCGCTTTAAATCTATCCAAAACAAAGTAAGGTTTGGTATGTAAGGCTTATAAGTGCTAGGAATATTGATTTGCCCTTAAAAAAAGTTGAAACCTATTTTAACCACTAAATAAGGTGACCAGATTTTAACATTGGTAAAGCGGGACACCATTGACCGAGGAGGAGGGGTTTCCTGATTAAAAATTTGGTCTATCTCCCGCCATTCCCTAGCTTGTGCATTCTTTCCAAAAATCGGGACTTTTTTAAAATGCCACGGGACGTGGGACGAATTGTTAAAAATTGGGACTGTCCCGCCAAAAGCGGGACATCTGGTCACCTTACTAAAAGCAAGTTTGAACTAAGTTCTAAAATGCATACCATTCTTACTAAATTCTACAGTGAATTCTTTTAGAAATTTCAGAAAGAATACAGAAACAGGATAATGGAAATGTCCTATAAAAGATATTTAGAAATTTATTTTGACTTTCTATCAAAAATACAAAGAATACAAATTTCATAATTTTCCAAAGGCTTCAAATATTTCTTAACATTATTTTGCTCTTAAACAGCACTTCAAATTGGCACAATTTAAAAATCTTTTTTTTGTTTTTGCAATTTAAGAAAAATTGCAAAAAAAAATTTGCTCAGACCAAACCCCAAGGATTTTGTATTTAGCCACCATCTAGTTATACTGCGTTTTCCAAAAGCATCCTTTGAAGATTGAGAGATCAGTGGAACTGCTCATAATGAGCAGTAGTGAATACTATTTCGGTCCTTAAATCCAGATAGGTCATCTCTGGGGCTGGCTATCTTTAACACAAAAAAACCCCAGGACAATGGGAGAGATTATTAGATCACTGTTTTCAGAAGTTACTCAACTACTAAATACTTATTTGCTAAAGCAACCACTCCCAGCAAGGCAGAACAATTTCCAAATAGTAAACCAATAAAGGATATACAAAGAATCTTTTAGGAAGGACATCAAGGTTACAACATACTTTATCTTTCAAAAGGTGTGAGTAGTTAGGGAAACCCAGAAATTATGTGAATTAAGCATGGGTAGACTTTATTTAGGAAGAGCAAAGCTGTGAGCACTTAGCAGATAAATCACTCACAAGCAGCCACTTGAGGCCGGTACTCCCATGATGGAAGGCCAGACAAGCATTCAAATCTACAGCAAGCCTGAGGCCTCTGAGTCTTGATTTTGACTGCGGGCCATTAGGAAGGAGCCAGCCCACTTAGGATAATAAAGCTTCCAACCTTTTCCTTTAATGGTTGACTAAAAGCTCAAAACCATCTTCAAGTAAATAGGTAGTTTCTGATGCCAGAGGATGAAAGGAAATGCTTTTCTCTACCACCTAGATTCCCCACTTCCTCCCAGAGGGAAAACAATCCTTTGCTAACATTTGTTTCAAAAGCATCTTAAAGTGTCCCAGTGACCCAGAATACTGACAGTGGTACTTAGCCTTCTTTTTAACCATGTCACACCCCCACTTAACACTTTTCTGTGCTCTGAATTAATTTTAACAGATCTAAGGGTATCTTTTCTGTAACAGTCTGAAATGCTAATCATTCAGGAGGTTTTTTGTTTTGCTTTTTAAATCTTAATTTCCAACAGCTCCCTCTTAGGGTCAGAGTACACATGAAAAAGTGAAGTAACAAAATTTTGCTCAGGGCCTCTGAAGACCCTACACACTAAAAAGATTCTGCGAAACCATAAGAGTATAAACCCAACAAATATCCAATTTTCCTCATCATGACATCTCCAGTGGTTTTTCTGTTTAAGAAGTACCAAATCAAGTTCTAGCCACAAACGGTTTATGAAGCCCCTATGGGCTTAGTCTGTCTTGACAATCCAGTATTGCATAGAGACAGCTGGTAGCAATAGCCCTTTAGCATCATGTGCATGGCTAGTGGTTGTGACAGAGCCCTGGCACTTGTCTCCAAGGATGAGAGGCAGTAAGCAGCAAGGCAGCAAGTCTTGAGCGTCACCTCCTTGACATCTGCAGACATCAGCTAAGTGAAGCATGCAAACCAGCCACACACATAGTCCCAAGAGAAGGGGAGGAAACAGGCAGAACACTTGTCATGCTGCCAGATAGGAGCTGCCTTCTGCTCATCAAAGCTGCTCACTGGCAAGAGGGGGTGGAGAGACGTTAACTGATGAACACCAAACCCAACGTAAGTGCACTCTGCTAAGTGTGGCCCCCTGAAGAGCAGATCAGGTGTAGAATCCAAAACCAATGTGGACTCATGCTCTGGCATGAGCAGGATCAGAGGGGCGAGGAGTAACCTGGATGCTGAGGCTCACGTGGGTTGGGTGCCAGGGCCCGTTTCACTCCAGCTTTTTGGCTGGCACCCGTGTCCGAGCAATGATGATGGGCACCAGGGCCAGGCAGCTGAAGAAGAGGGCCCACAGGGGCCGGTAGAAGAGCCAGCCAGCAGCCACGGTCAGCAGGGTCAGCGATGTGGCCATACAGAAGGCAAAGGCCTTCAAGCCAATGTGGACCAGGTCTCGGAAGACAGGAAACCAGTCCACTGTGGGGAAAAGAAAGGCAATGAGGCTTCTGCAGCCACCACGCTCTGCGTCACATGAGGGCAGCAGGTGGTTCCTGTCTCTGGACAACGATGAGCTGTTGCTGCCAGGTGAGGAGGGATGGAAGGTGGGTGGTGGAAGGCAAGTCACCTAGTGAGAGCTGGAAGGTCCAGAAAGGAGCCCTCACCCCCCAGCTATGTGGCTGGGCAGACTCACTAAGCTTCCCACTGTGCACCTCTCCTGGGGAGAGGCATGTGCAAGTGCTGTGTGACTTTACAAACTTGAAATTGGCCTGCGGCCGTTATAAGCACATTCAACTACAATGTTGGCAAATACCCTGTTTGTTGCACACTCATGAAGGAGACTGGGCAGAAGCTTCTGTGGGTGCCTATGCGGGCCCCTCTGCTATTCCTGGATGTGTTTGTTCATAAAGGCAGCAGACGGTTAGCAAAGACCTGTGTGCCCAGCTCTGTGGAGGGACTGAGGGAAACAAATGACCGTAGTTAGCCCCTGCCCCAAGGATTGCATAGACTACTGATGAAGTCTAGGATCCAGCTAAATCCACCTGGAATTAAGCTGTCCTTGGCCTGTCTAGACTTTCCAGGTGGCATTCCCTGTCTGCTGTCCACTGGGGGAATCTTCACTCCGTTCTCAAGAGACCCCAGTGGTCTGGTGCCACTGGGTTTGCAGAGCAGGCCCTGGTGCCCTGCCAGGACTACAGGACTCGGCAGACCACCAGGTGGCTCATCTTGGCCTATTCCCATGTAACACCCCTACTAGGCCCTCACAGTGAGCAAGAGTTCATGTTTCTGAGGGTTGACCATGTATTAGGCACTATGTACACCATCTCATCAAACCCTGAGGCCCACCTTGTAAACTGGTGCTACATACACCCCATTTTACCCACAAGGTACTGAGGCCCAGAGAGTTCAACTCGCCCAAAGTCCTCCAGCTACAACAGAAAGTGCCACAGCCAGGATTTAATTAAACTCAAGGCTGTCTGAACCCAGATCATGAGCTCTAAGCCACTGTTCTGAGCCCTGAGAGGACAGGAGCATTATCCTATTCACTATGGTCTCCAGAGCTTAGAGCAATGTCTTGCACACAGCAGGCTCTCAATAAGTTCTTAATGAATGAATGAATGCTTTTGCATTGCACTTCCTGAATCACTCCACCTGTACTTTGGATGTCTCCATGCTCTGAAGTCTGTTCTCAGTCTGGAATGTCAGTCACCATTCCATATATGGGGAGAATCAGAGGAACACAGTTATACATTCAGAGAAGGGCCCTCTGAGACAGACTTCAACCTCATCTTGATGATGGGGTAACTGAGGCTCTGAGAGGGGAAATGGCCGGTCCAGGTCATGCAACCACTCTGCACCTACTGCAGAGGAAAATGAAGGATGCTATTTGAATTCTGATGTCTCTCGAATGGCACCCAAAATGCAGTTGGCCATTCTGAGCACAACTCAGCTATGCAAAGGAAACTCAGAGATGTGTCCTTCCCGTCTGTAAAATGAGGGAGTTGGCTCTCCCAGCTCTGACCATTTGGGATGCAACCAGAACTCTACCCAACTGGAACGGGTGGGGGAGAGGTTTCTGTTAGGGCTCAGAGAAGAATGGACAGAATCCTATGATGGGACAGGAGCACACTGGGGTAAAGGCTCAGAGGGAAAAGTTTTCCACGAAGCCCCATCCTCCTGTTGCAACGGTCTAGGCCAAGCCCTTACTCAATAGCCTGGGCATGCAGTGCTGAAACCGGCCGGGTCCTTGGGCAACTAACTACCCAGCTCTCTGGTGCCAACCCCAAGCCACAGGAGCGGCCCAGCAAACTCGCCCTTGTGCTCCAGACTTGCTGGCTGACCCAAGTCTAGCCCAGGTTTTGGGGTGGGAAATAACAATTTTTGAGTGTTTTCTACTGGCCAAACATGTCATAAAACTGCAAATTAGGTGTAAGGTAACAGACAGGAAAGGCGGATGGCCCAGAGTTCTGATGTAACAGATTTCAGAGCTGGCCCACTGCAAAGGCTGGCCGGCCTCCTCCTCACCATGGCTGTGCAGTTGTAGGATGAAAGGAGGAAGGAAGGAGTGAGTAAGTGAGCCAGTGGACAGATGGATGGGGTGGAATCAGGCCCATAGACCACGGAGACTACAGCAGCCACCCAGGATTGGCATCCTGTGCTCTCACCCCGTGGAAGCATCTTGTCCCTTTGCCTGCTGCCTTTGTTCATTAATCCCAAAGCTATGAGTGGGGAAGAGAGATGGAACAAATACTCAGCCTCTGCCCCAAAGAGCACCCCATCAGGCTGGGAAGACAATGTGAGAAAGACAGACGAGAGCGCAGAGGAAGCCCTGGGCTACATGGAGGAGGGTGGGCAGGACTCTCCCAGTCTCCTCTCCTCACCTACCCAGAGTGTAGAGGATCTGCGTCATGAGGTTGAGGCCCATAAACATGGCCATCCAGCCGGCGGCCCGCAGGCCCCAAGTCTTCATGGAGTTGCTCTTTTGTTCTTTCTGAAACACCTCCTGCAGGACAAGGTGGGGGAGTGGGCTGTCATGTCTTACAGCGGATGGAAATCACCAGCATACCCAGTTGGCTGGGTGGGTGGCTGAGGGGGCCATGCCAACACAGGAGCCATGGGCCACCTCTGAACAGACCAGAAGGAGATACTAAAGACAGTTCCCACTCAGGTTGAAGTGCCTTCCCAACCTGGCACAGCAGAGCAGGCACACAGATCTTTGTGCAAGGTGTGGGCCCTCCTCAGATTAGAGCCCACCTCCTTTGAGCATGCTTAGCCCACTGTCTCATCTGGAATGAACTTGACCCTCCCTCATACCGCAGCGGTACCAAAATCTATGCCACTGGGGATGTCTGAGCGTGCAGCTTAGGCACTATGGGAAATGCTTTGTGTACAGTATCCAACTTGGCTACTCTGTTCATGGCATCTGGGACTCCTCTCCTGATCTCCCTCTTATTTCTCAGACTAACCCTTCTCAGTCCCTGGGGCCATTTCTTCCTTTAAATGCTGACATTCTCTAGCTGCTTCAGTCTACCTCTCTCCCCAGAAAATCCATCTATACGTGAATGTCCCTCCTTTAAAGCTGCAGCCCTGGAACCTTCCTGGGCCTCACCCGTGGAGCTTCCACCACCTAAGTGACATCTCCACTTCATGTCTTGGCACATCTGACTTTCACCCAACCTGTTCCTATCTGTCATCTCCATCTCAGCAAAAGGTACCACCCACCCACCCACCTGCACAAGCCAAAACCTGGATGTCACACTTTGCTTGCTCTTCCCCTCCTCACCTCTCTTCCAGGCCATTAACAAGTCCCGTCAATGCTGTGTCCACATTTCCCCACAGCTTCTCTCACCACCGTCACCCTCTCTCATGAGGACCATTGCAGTAGCCTCCTCCCTGGCCTCCTGCATCTGCTACCCCTACCACCTTCTCCATGCAGCAACCTGCCAAGACCCTGCTGCTGTGCCCCAGCCCCACTGGCTGCCTGCTGGAGATGAAATGAATATGAAGTCCTGCCTCCGGGCCTTTGCACATGAGGTTGCTCCACCTACAGCATGTTTGCCCACAGTTGTGCGTGGCCAACTCCTATAAGTTCTTCCAGTCTTGACTTAAATGCCATGTCTTCAAAGAGCATCCTGTAATTATCTATAACAACAACATGACAGCTAACATTTATTGCTGACTATCAGTCACTGTCCTAAGTGCTAATCCTCAAAATAACCTGATGAGGTAGGCACACTTATCTCTTTTTACAGATGAGGAAACTGAGGCTCTGAGAGGATAGTTATATGCCCAGAGTCTCATCCCAAGCAGTTAACTAAGCTATAAGCTTAAGGACAAGAACCATGTCTATTTTGTCCCTTACTACGTACGTCCCAGGTGCTCATTAAAAACATGTTGAATGGATAATCTTCACAACAACCAAATCATGTGGGGATAACAGCAATAATCACTTTTTAAGTTTTTCATTTTACAGAAGGGACAGCAGGTTCAGAGGGTAAACAACTGTCTCAAAGGCCCGTGGCCAGCAGAAGGCAGAGCAGGGCTAGAGCAGGGGCCATCTCCAGTGTCCATGCCTGTCCACAGCACCCTCCTGCCCCCAGGACTGGAATCTGGGCATCCTGCCTCACAAGGCTCAGGTTATCCAGGGCCGCAGGCTGCTTCCTTGGCCCAGGGCCTTCTCTCCTGTTTGGCAGAGACCCCAGACCCTGCGCTGAAGGCCCAGGGTGATCAGGGAGCAGCTGCCCATCTGCACTGTCAGAACCTTCCCTCCTGGGGAGTTACCTAAGCCATGAGCAGTACCACTCCTCTCTTTGGGGGAGGGGGCAGCTCTGCGACCTGGGGACTCTTCCTGCAGGAGGCTGGAAGCTTGGGCCAGGCTGGAGTTCTGGGAGAGAGGGCGAGGCCTGGATAGGGCCTCCTAATTTTAGCAACTCTCCAGAGGGCCCTGAGAGCTCCGTGAGGAAAGAGTGACTCATGGCCCACCAGGCTGGGAGGTGGCAGCCCCACCCTGAGGTTGGTAACTGGGCTTCTGGGCTATAGCTCAACCACACACTAGTCCTGGCCAGATAAAGAAGGCATGGCCCATGCACCTCCCTGAGGCTGGGAGCTCACGTCAGATAGACAACAGCTGAGGGCCTGACAATAGGGTCCAAAGGGTCCCAGCCAAACACGGACACATGCCCACTGCCTCCAGCCTTTCAAGGCCTTCTAGATGAAGAGCCCAGCAACCTGTTCAAGACAAGCACAGACTGTCCCACAAGTGATACTGCATTCATCAACAATGTACAAGCGGCATGTTTCTGTTCAAAAGGACTTCCTGCCTAGAAAGGCTTTAAGGCATGCAACCGAACTGATGAGCACATCTTTGTACCCTTTCTCCTTAGGATTAGGGGAGGCAGGACCCTCCCTCCCTCTTCACTCTACAAGTGGGGACAGGGGCTCCCACCCTCACTCACCTGGTCCTGAGACTCTGCAGCTCAACTCCCTCCACTGCATCCTCAAGCTCTTAAAGAAGCAGCACCTCCTCACATGGGGCACTCTCTGGACAGGAGCCACACAGGCACTCCTGGTGCCCCCAACAAGGTGAGCTCTGTCCTGCCTAGACTACTGTCCTACTACCCCTGACTCTTTCAGCACTGACCCCTTCTCTTCACTTGGGACTCAACAAAAACATCACTCAAAGAGGCCTTCCCTGAGCAATGTTGAAGCAGATTTGCTATCATCACATCCCTTCACCTCAGAGCACCTGCCTGCCCTGCTAGCTCTCGGTGCAGGTTGTCCTTGCACAGGGGCCCACCGTCCCATCCCTCGTGCCTAGCAGGCAGGCACTGGGGAGAACTCCCAGTTCTTATCTTGCCTCGGTTAACTGGCTATGACCTCTTGTTGTGGGAGCTTATGAAGTAACCCCTGGATGGGGTGGGGGTGGGGGGAGACCCCAGCCCCTCCATCACAGGTGGGCGGCAGCAGCTCACCTCTGGTGAGAAGTCCCCATGGTGAAGGAGAAGCAAGGTGTCCCCAGACTTGGTGGAATATGGGACTAGCTGGTCACCCCGCTGCCGGGCAATCACAGTGACCTGGTGAGAGAATTTAGTGTCAGAGCTGAGGGCATGACCGGCCCACCCGGTCCCAGCACCTCCCTGCACTATGCCAGCTACAGAGGTGAGTGAGGAGACCCATGCCATCCCCAAGCCCCTCTCTCTATACCTCGACCAGGGTGCAGCAGCTTCTGGAGCTGCTTGATTTGAAGCTCCAGGAAGGACCCTGGGCTGGGATGGGGGTGGGAGATAAAGTAGTCACAGAGCAAAAACTGGGGGCCAGGGGCGGAGGAGCTGCATGGGACTGGAAGAACTCTTATTAGGTATAATTCTGAGAACCCCCTACAGTTCTTAACCTGGGCCTCTGGGTGCCCATGGACAGCTCTCTAAGCTGCTCAAAGGCATGCCTGACTCTCTGAATGCAAGCACATGATATGGTTGTTATAGGAAGGGGCCAACGTGTCCATGACATTGCCCCGTGTCCAAGCCCAGGAAGGTTAGGAAGCCCTGCTTCAGTCTACCCCGAGGAAGCTGGATTACCACATGAGCCGGGCCCAGGTCAGGGTCATCGCTGCTCAGCCCCGCATAGGAAAAGGAAACTCGCAGGTCTCCAACCTGGGGGTGGAGCAGAAGTGAGGTGAGTGAGACCAGCAACGGTCAGCCCAGGTCTGAGTCCATGGCACTGCCAAACCGCTGGCTCACCCTCTTTCCCCACCTCCACACCTTTGCCCAGGTGGTCCCATCACCTAGAATGCCCCTCCCCTCCAGTTTCATCTGGCCAAGCGCAGCTATGGATTCAACTGAATCAGTCTTAAGCCAGAATTTGACTGTGTGTTGCCCAGAGGGCAGTACTCTAAGGGCCCTGCTCTTTGCTATCAGAACTGCCCATGCCTCGTGCACCTCTGGATACTTGGGGTTTTCACTGTGGTAGAAATAGTCTCCCCGGCGAATGATATCCACGTGTGGGTCCTCCAGTTTAGACAGACTCAGTGGCTTGAAGTTGTCAACTTTGTCAATGAGGCCTGAGAGAAGCAAGGTGGTTAGAGACAGTGGTGCACAAATGCAAACACCCTTGCTCTGCAAATTCTTCAGCCTGACATCCTTCCCACTGCACCCCCCTGGCTCACCCCCTCGGGCCTTTGCACTCACAGCATCCCACCTGGAGTGCCCTTCAGCTCCATCTCTTCCATAGCTGCTGCTCTGCCAGCCCCATTTCAGTCTCATCTCCTCCAGGAAGCCTTCCCTGTCCCCTCTCTCTGAGTGACCACAGCTCTGGGAATGGCCTTGGCCCTGCACCCATTTGACCAGGCCCAGCTCCCACGCTGCATGGAGAGAACCGGAGGCCAGGGCTGGCTGGCACAGCAGATGCTAGCTGAGTGACAGAAGACAGCGGAGCGGCCAAACCCGGGTCACCAGCCTCTCCGCTCTCGCCTTGGCTATGTGGGTCCTTTCTGGGTCAGGCTCAGGGACAGAGCCCTAAGAGTGACTGAGGCAAGTGGTGCCATCTTATCCTTTGAAAGCCTCTCTTTGGGGTCACGTGAGGGGGCCTGATGAACCAGTCCTCCCTGGCACAGGGCTGGATACTGGGGCTCAGAGGTGGGGCCCTGGGGGAGCTTTGACTCCACTGCTGGCTCCCAGGCTGCTTGAAGAAGGGCTCCCAGCTCTGGCTGGTCAGCACGGGCAGCAGCCCTGCACTGCTGCCTGACAGTCACTCTTTGGAACACCCCAGGTTTCGGAGGAACCTGCCCAGGGTGGGGTGTTCTATACGAGTCCCTACCTCTTGAAGACTTGCCTTCCCACTGGGCCCCAGCGCAACACATAATGCCGAGAAAGATGAGCTGACCCCATGCCCAAGGCAGGGGGACCCGTTTAACCACCGAGGGCTGTGGGCCACAGGTACCAGCTCCTGTGAGCTGGCTGCGCGGAAGTACAGGGCCTCGGGGGCTCATCTGAAGGGGCCAGACACTTACCTGCTGAGAGGAAAAATCTGCCGATTTGAACAAAGGGGGCTGTTGCTGTGAACGACTCCACTGCCATTGCACTGCAGGGGAGAGAGGGAGCTGTCAGTGAAGTGGGACACCAGTGGGAAGTCCCTTTGGGTTCTGCTCAGCAGGGTCCCCTTCCCACAAGTCCAGACCAGCCCAGCTGCTTCAGACATCTTATCTTGTCTTTACCACTCGCTCCACCCCTCCCCCACCCCCTCCAGGCGCTCCTGCCCCCTTCCCCTGGACAGTACACCCTCATTCTCTCTCCTGACCCCCAGAGCTTCAGATTCTCTTGCCTAGACCCCTACCAGCTTGTCCCACCCCACCCCACCCACCCCCAGTTGTCAGATGGACCTTCCATGGACTCACACGCTCACTGACCCCTCCCAGCCCTGGGCAGCATCTAAGCTGCACTGTGCACAGCCCTGCGTAGGGCTGCACACAGCCCATACTTCAGCCATGCTCCAGCATTAAGCCCACCTCATCACACCCATGTCCCTGGCTAACCTCCCTCTGCCAAAAATCCAACCAAGGCCCAGGGCCAATGCCACTGCCTCCTGAGAGCCCTTCACGAGTGCCCTCCCACTGCCATGGTGAACTGTTCACAAACGCTTCACTGGCACTGCATTTGCAAACTCCTTTGGACACTCAGCCCAGCCTTGTGTTTGTGACTTGTGTGAGGGGAGCGTGTTTGGAGTCAGGGGAGTTGGGTCTTAGCCCTGTGTTCCTGGTGCCCAGCGCAGGAGCTGCCCACCCAGCGTGGGAGGGGGTGGTCATCGCAGCCCCCTAAAAGGACTCCAAAGAGAGGCTTCCAGGGACAAGACAGCATTACTGACCATTTCCATCAACTCATGAAGCAGAAATAACTCAATCCCATTACCCAGATGAGGACGCTGAGGCTGGGACCCACCAATGGCAGCCAAGCCAGCACTCAGGCCTAGGGGCCCGACTCTCACCTGGGGTTTTTGTGGCCAATCTCTCGGTCGAAGTTTCTGCTATTGACGATTTCTGACCTCCATTCAGTGTCTGTTGTGGGGAGAGGGAAAAACGCAGCAACCATGGCAGGAGTGATCACATGTCCAAGGCCCAAAGCCATAACCACTCCAGGGCCAAAGAGGCAGCTTCTATGGCCTCACTGGGTGGATGGGTGAGACGAGCTCTAAGGACTGGCACCCGGAGACCCCAATGCCTGGTTCTGCACCCTTCCCCACTGCAGAGATGTGCCCAGCATCTGCCCGCAAGCCTGGGGTGTGGCTCAAGGATAGGGGCCATACTCACTGTAGGAGTACCTCCTCTCGGTCTTCACCTGCCCATCCTCAGTGTACTCCCTGACAGGAAAGCACAGGCAGCCCCAGGGTCAGCCCATCACTCCTGAGTCACTCTCACCTCTAGCATCTCCAGCTGAAAGCAACTTGGGGCTACCAGGTCCAACTGCCCCCTGCAGCAGCCCTTCTCCAGGCTGAGCTGCCCTGGCTCCCCAGCCACCTCCCAACCCCTCAATTCATAGTCCATATGGCTCAGGTGAGGCTGACCCCAGGCCCAGCTCCAGCTGACCCCAGCCTAGCCAATGAGTGCCTGCCCTGGGACTTCTGCTAGAATAGATACGTAGGCTGTAAGTCAAGAGGCCACTTCTGCCCCCTTGTGGGAAGAGATGGAACCAACACTTGGGCAAGCATTGTTTGGGGCCTGGATCCAGTCATGCCTTATGCTTGGGCATCTGTGGAACTTCACAGATAAGAGAGTTCATCAATCCCTCTTTCTTTTTTGAGCCACTTTGCATTACATTTCTGCCACTTCCAAACAAATGATCATGGGCTAATAATTTTGGGACAATTCAACATTTCTCTGATAGAAAGAACTTATACTTTAAATTTTAGAAATGAAAGCCACCTGCATTTATCCTAACCCCCCAGTGATTCTCATTCCCTGGCACCTCACCTGGATTCCTCAGTTTCTACCCACTGGTACATCTCCACATGCCGCCTCAGCTTCACAGCTGGAAGGTGAACCCCGTAGTTTGGATCAGACAAGAGCTTCAAGAAGAATCAAACAAACCAAGACTAAATAAGTAAAGGACAAGACTCATATCAGCCCAGAATGCCCGTCTCAGGGGAAGCTGGACTGGGAGAGAAAAAGGTATAAAGGAAAAGGACAGGATGGAAAACTATGCCTGCTTCATGAGGGAGAATTGAGTGAAGCTGCCGGTTCCAAGTTCTAAACACCCAATGCCTGGGACCATGTGCCTTGCAGGACAGGCTTAGGCTGCATGCCCCAGTGGCATCATGCTAACACCACCATTTCAGGTGCTGGAACGGGAGAGGTCCAATAACCAGAGTACCTCTGTAGCCTTGCACTAGACACACATGCTAATCATAATCACTCAGGCACCTGTTTGTAAAGCTCTTGCCATGTGCCGGCCGCTGTGCCGGGACATCAGCTACTTAATCACACTGAATCTTCCCAAGTGGCCCCCTGTTTGTTACAATTATTCTCCCTATTCTACAGACAAAGATGTTGAGACTCGGGAGTGATGGGTCCACATAGCTGCTGAGTGGTGGAGTTGGCAGAGATGGACACACCATCACACCCAGGTGTGTCCATCTCTAAGGCCCATGCTTTTAAAATCTCCAAGCAGACAATAAGCCCCAATGTGCCCCAAGCCTCCGGCAGGTTGGCAACAATCACCAAACATACCTTGGATGTCCGCAGAGCGCCAATGATGTGCACCAGCCTCCCTTCATTCTCCGGAGCCACGCTGTGGATGCTGTCGGGGGAAACCACAAGTGAGAGCCCCTCAGCCAAAGAGCTTGCTGTCTTCAACGCACGGCCCTGCAAACAAAGGGGAGCGAGGATTTCAACAACTTGGGTGTGATTTAACACAGCTGTGCTTCCTGCAGTGTCTCAAGATAGGACTGGCCTCAGGGAGCACTGAGACTGATCTCCCCGTTTTCCAATTGGAAAACTGAGGTCTAGC
The DNA here is from genome assembly GCA_004027555.1 of Craseonycteris thonglongyai. Classification (NCBI taxonomy): domain Eukaryota; kingdom Metazoa; phylum Chordata; class Mammalia; order Chiroptera; family Craseonycteridae; genus Craseonycteris; species Craseonycteris thonglongyai. The sequence continues at coordinate 27,963 of PVKE010017138.1, forward strand.
AAGTGGCAGAGTTAGGACTGAAATCCAGGATCCCAGCTTCCCCAGGCACCTTTTCCCACCACCTCACTGTGCCCATATTGGAGCTAGCTGGTGTTTTGTCTGCCTTGTACCCCTTCTTTCATTTTTCTGTCTTCTCCATCCCTCCCCTACTCTCAATACATGGGCCAATCTGCACTGAGGTCCAAATCATGTGACACAGGCCTAGCCAATCAGGACTTGTGTCCACTGACCAGAGGGACTGGTTCAGAGAGAGGACTGAGACCCAAGCCAGGACACAGAGATCTCCCTGAAACTTTTACTAAACTCATTTGTAAAAAGATGGATCCTCTGTTCTCTGGGGTTGCTAAGCTGATTGGATGTGACCTGGAATTCCTTTGCCACCTCAAAGGAAGAGCCTGCCAAAGAAATATCCACAACAGAGAAAAACAGGCAAGAGACGGAGAAATGGACCCAGCATGAACGTCTGGATCCAACCATCCCTGAATCTAGTGCTACCCCCAGGATTTCAGGTGTGTTAACCTATCCACTTCCCTTCCCGCTTATGTCAGTTGTGAGGTTGGTCACAACAGAAAGAATTCTGATTAATTCAGCATCCGCCCTCTCTTTTGTAAAATCTAGGTCCAGTAACCAAATCCAGCCTCTGCACCAACAGCCTTGGCTCCCTCACGCTATACAGGGACCTCACTTTGTACAGAAGGACCCCAAACACTTTACCTCATTGGTAAAAATTATGTAGAAGGAGAGCAGGAAGGTCATGAGTCCCACAAACATCCCACCCGAGGTCTTGCTTAGCCGCTCCAGGAAGCCTGGCTGGGAGTCAGTCGTCACTTTGACATGTTCTCTTCTGTTACTCGTACTGTAAGAATACTGAAAAAAATTTTTTTCAAATCAGAGCGAAAATTAGTATTTTAAGAAATAAATGTCGGGGAAGCCGGGATGGCTCAGTGGGTTGAGTGCTCGCTTTGCAGCCCCGGGGACCAGGGATCGGGTCCCAGCCCCGGCCCGTGTGGACCCATATGCTGAACTGGGGAGTTCTCCCAGTTCAGTTCTCACCGGGGTGAAGACCCTGGCCCAGTTCCTGCCCTGTGCAGCCCCACACCCTCCTGTGGAATGAAACTATGTGGAAAAGCAAAGGATGTGCAACTATGGAGACTATTCTGGGCCCTCCCCCTTCTGTCTCTGTATCTCTCTCTCTGTCAAAAACAATAAAAATAAATCTTTAAAAAAAAAAAAAAGAAAGAAATGTCACTTTTTGTTTTTATTCATTTTTGTTTTAGTTATATGCAGTAAAAATGCACAGATATTAAGTGTATAGTTTGATGGGTCTTGATAAATGCATACACACCATGCGACCACCATCCAGATCAAGATGCAGAACATGTCCATCACCCCAGAACGTTTTTGTGTTCCCTTTCCTGCCAATACTGCCCTTTCCACCTCCCAGAGTTAACAACTTTTGTCATGATTAGTTTCGCCTTTTATAGAACTTGATATAAATGGAATTAACATATAGCACAAACTCTTCTGTACAAGTTCTTTAACTCAGCCTAATGCTTTTGAGTTTCATCCATGTCATGGTGTGTATTTGTTCCTTTTTATGGCTGAGTAGTATTCCACTTAGGCGTATACCAAATTTGTGGATTCGTTCGCCAGTGGATAGGTATATTGGTTGTTTCCAGGTCTTAGCTATTATGAATGTCACTTCTCTGAACATTCATGCATGAGCCTTCACACAGCTGTGTGCTTTCATTTCCCTTGGGTATTGGATATATGAAGGATGTCCGAAAAGTGTCCAGTCATATAATCATTCTCATTATATTGACAATGGCTGGATTCTTGTCCAGACAGCCCTCATATACCTAGGAGTGGAAACTGAAAGATCATACAAAAGATGATGAGCAGCTTTACACAAAGGTTATCTGAGATATGTTTTTAATCCAATTCAACAAATAGTGGCTCAGCTTCCTGAAGGCTGTGCCATGCCCTGGATGGGTGAAAGGAGGAAATGATAGGCGTTAGGGCCATTGAGTCACTGCCACAAACCATGTGAGGCCATGCTGAGTGTCTGGTGAGAAGACTGGATCCAGACCCCTTCCAGATGGGAGATCATGGCAGACTGGGGAAGAGGGGGGCATCTGAGGGGGACCTCAGAGCCAGACCATGGGGTCAAAGCATCCCCAGCAGGGGGAACTGTATGAGCAATGGTGAGGAAGTAGGAAGTTGTTCTGAGGCAACAGCTGCCCACCTGCTCTGGCCAGGCTGCGGATGGGGGCGGAGGGAAGGACGGGGAGGGTGATATGGGACTAGCTAAGCACAGACAGTTTCATGGTAGGCCTCAAATTGCGGGGTCAGTGGATCAGGCTTTGTCCAGCGGATGACAGAACCATGGTTTGGAGTATGAACACTGCTGACCAAAAGTGTAGTAGTCAAGGGCAGGACTGGAGCGAGAAGGACTGGGTTTGATCCAGACTCAGCCGCACTCCAGCTAAGGAGTCAAAGAGCCGCATGCGGCTCGCAAGCCGCAGCGAGCCACAGTTTGCCGACCACTGAGCTAGGGGATCGTGAGCAAACAGTATAACCCCTTATGCTTTCCATTTCCTCATTGGCAAAATGGGGATAGTAACAGAGTTGTGGTGAGAATCCAAGGAACAAATTATTAGATGGCTCAGGACCTACGGCACAGTAAGCACTACACAGGGGCTAGCTCATGGGACTGTTATCAGCTTTCTCTATAACTGATACCAAGGCTGGGGGTCAGCTGACGAAAGTCACAAAGATGTAAAGGAATTCCAAGATGAGCACTCAGGATGAGCCAAGCCCCATCTTGGCACTCGGGGGTCAAAGGAGAGATTCAAGTCAGAGTCTCCACTTAAACAAGGCTGGCGCCATGTTCTTTGCCAGTCCTTAAATGCCTCCAGCCCAGGCCTGCCAGGGACCCGATGTACACTGCTTTCAGAAATGGCCTTGGGGGAAAGCCGGGACGGCTCAGCGGGTTGAGCGCTCGCTTTGAGGCCACGAGGACCGGGGATCGAATCCCGGCTCCGGCCCAGGCAGGACCCACATGCTGAACTGGGGAGTTCCCACAGTTCGGTTCTCTAGCTGTCTCTGTCTCTGTCTCTCTCTCTATCTGTCAAGAGTAAAATAGAAATAAATATGCACTGAA
>PVKE010017139.1:0-31121 GCA_004027555.1 Craseonycteris thonglongyai
AAAAAAAAAAAAAAAAAAAAAAAAAAAAATTCTATTAATTCTTGACAAAGTTGTTGGGTCTTGGAGCCTTTAATGGGGACCATGCAAAGAAGCACAAAAAAGTGGAACAGAGCCTGCAATGTGTCAATGAAATGCTAAGGGATGCAAAGCGACAACATAATGAAATGTGACGAGTTTCGGCTAAGGCATGTCAAGCCTGTACAATGCAAAGGCTGGGGTTTACCTAAAGCCTTGGGGAACGCATGGTTCCACTTAATTGTGTGTAAGAGACCCTCAACCTCAACAAAAAAGTTTATTAACAAAATGCTCTCACTATGGAAAAAATCTTCCCATGACATATATTACCAGTGGAAAATAATGGTTTGTATTGCAATTCTTTATATAAAAAAGACCCTCACCCCTCCCTGCTACAGACTGCATTTCAATAAGGAAGTTTCAAAGTACAAGAAGACCCCATTATTTTTGTCTCTTGGCGCCTTCATTCAAATGTTCTTTCAATCTGATGACTACATCTGTTTACTTTGAGAGCAAGGAATCCTGGAAGCTTTGCTTTTCGGATTATTTACCTTGTATCACATTATTTTTAAATCAAATACTGTTATGCCAATATTGCTATTAGTTCTGTTTGTTTGTTTTTGCTTTGACATTTAAAAAAAAACTATGTGAGAGATTGATGCTGTGCTCTTCTTTTTCATTTGCACACTCACATTAAGTCTTCTTTTACAGTTGGTTTACAAGAAAATGCCAGAACCTCATCAAATAATAAATAAATACATATTTTTTCCATTCTTTTTACTATCTATATTCATGAGAATTCAGCTCATTGCATTGTTTCCCAAAAATATAACACTTTGTTGAAATTGTTATAGAAACTTTGTCATTCACTTTATGTTTTCCACAGACATTTTTTAGTATGGTCTCAGTATTAAAGTTAATACTCCACATTAAAAAAGAATTCATAATAAAATTGCCCATGTTTAAGTTTTTGGAAACGTCTTTTCCACTTCTAACTCTTTTAATGTGGTCTCAAAAATATATGTAACAGACCACAAGGAACATGTTTCTTAAGAGTACCTACACTGAATACTCAGACGTGAATAGGTAATGCTATGCAGATGTTGTCATGGTCATGGGAAATACTCATGACAACATACTTGAAAATGGCCAGAATTCAAGCTTAGATCCAGGCCAGTCAGAATTAAATTACTGGCTGTTATTTTTCAAAATGCTATCCTTTATTTTAATCTTAATGAATAAATGTTTTCAGATCTGATATAATAATGTTTGAATTCTGTTGAAACCGCAATTTTCTGCTACTCCACACCCACCACAAATGCTAGGAAGACAGAAGTAAGCGGTTGTGCGTTACCAGAGGTCTCCCTTTGGTTCATTACTTTCTATATCTACTGCATGGACATGGTTTAGGGTAGTTTCCTCACAGTGTCAAGTTGGTGAGCTCGGGAAATTTCTTAAGTGTGATCAGAAACAGTTTCCTTAAAGAGGAGATATTTCCTCTTTAAATGATTTTACATCCAATTATTAGACAAATAGAATACAATACAAATTAAATGCAGAGTTGCATTTAATTCATGACAGAAAACATGTTGTTTTTTTTTTAATTATTGGACAAGAAAGTTATGGAAAGTTCTATCTTCCTGAATCTTTTATAGCTGAAATGGAATCACTGGAATTGTGTTTGTGCTTCACCAATACCATCGGGTGAAAGGCAATGAAAAATCTCATGCTGTCTGTTGCTTAGAAATAGATACTTATGTGAGCCTAAAATTCATATTTGGAGGTATCAGCTAAAAGTTTCCCAGAAGTTCTTAAATGCAAATACAGTAAACTCTTTGTTAACAAGAACTCAAGCAACTGGTACTCTCAAACAACAGACAAAAACAAACACACACACACACACACACACAAACCCCAGAGAAATAGTATTACATCTGTCTGGCCTGGTGCCAGTTAATGGAAAGTCTTCTGTAAGATTAGTCTGAGAAGAATAAAACTGGAAGGCTCGTGCCCAAGTTCTAAGATATCTGCTGGATTGAAGATCTTAAAACTCCTAAAATTTTTTCCTTAGCTTTTCATTACATGGAAAATAAACTAAATAGCCGTGTTCAAGCTTCTTACAGATTTTGTATCCTTGGTCAAATCACTTAATTGATAAGGACCTCAGTTGTTTTGACTCAAATGGGATACATATGCCCTTATACATTGCAAGGCATATAACAGTTTACTGATTTGCTGCCTTGAATTGCTATTTTATATAGCCTATGAAATATAAGTAAATAAGCATAATATAAAATAAAATAATACAGTATGTAATTTCTTCATAGTATTAATATAGTGCCCAGCACATAATAGGTTCTAAGCAAAAGTTTGCTTTTGTTAATGGTCTTCTGTAGCTTATTCTTGTGTAGGTTTCAAAGAGTAGAGTTAGAGCTGACATACATTAACCTGGCTTACCTGAAATGAATGCTTTATTTTGCCTTTCGTGATAGCATGTTATTAACAGCATGCTCTGTTACCTAATATAATACCTGAAGTTTAATCACTAAAAGTAGCTACTTCAGAATGTACTTAGAGTAATGGCCTGATTAATAGGGCTTATTCCCAAAGCAGGAACTGTGCCTTCAACAAATTCTAAAATGCAGAACATGAGCAAAAAGCATTGAGAATGTAAGTCCCCATTCTGTTATTCATTTCATTCAATCACCTGTAAAAAGAGCCTTAATCTGTGATTGTTTATGACAAAACATATTATAATATGTTTATGTCCTTCAACTTTAGCTTATGTACCCATCAGTTACTTTGTCCTGGGCAATCAGTGTTTGTGAAAAGCAACTAAAATATTTTCTTTCACATAAATGTGAAGTCCTTCCAAAGAACCCCCTCTGGGAAGGTGCACAATAATATCAGAACATGGGCTAGCTTGAAGTCACAAATGTTGACAGTTCCTGCCTTTGGGGACAAAGAGACAGTGGAGACTTCCTGACAAAAGCTATACTTGACTTACTTCCCCCTTATTTGTTCACAGAACAAGTGTCACACAAGGGATTACAAAGTCAAAAGTGATTTCCCTATTTAAATGTTAGGTATTCAGCTGAGTTCCAAGGTAGGGAGAACGAATCATCTACTAATGCTTCATGTCCTGACAGGCCCAGAGCAGCTCAGTCCTATAGTAAAACTAGTATGTAGCATGAAGGCACTGGTTTTTAGCACAAAATAAAATTGAGGTATTTAGAAAACAACAGCCAGGCAAGATTTCTTTATCTACCCAGGGAGAAGACATTTCTATAGATATAAGCTAGTTTGTGATAAATATAGAATGTACTGTAGAGAGATGCTTTTTTTTCTTTTGGTTTTCTATAGAAACAAAGACAACCATGATAAAGTAGAATGCACAACTGAGTGGACGCCTGTAATTAACAAACTGGTGCCCCAGGCATCCAGGGTAGTCAATTTCTTTCTCGTGGTCCATTGCTAGTGAAAATGTGTGCTCCACTGAAAAAACATAAGTAAGAATGAGAAAGTTTGTTGTTGACAAAATGTCATCAAATAATATGGTTTTGTTAAAGGACCAAATTCTACTGACTGAATTTGTAGATCTAATTTCCTTTATTAAGCAGTTCATGAATCTGGCAGCACACCATCTAGCAAATAAGAAAACTTGGAAAGGGTTATACAAAATGGAAGGTTTTTATAGGAAGGAGGGTGGAGAAAGACCCTAGTAGCAAAAGAAAAAAAGGATTACATTTAGGTCAGCACATCTCCTTTTTAAGGGGGAGGGCATGGCAAGGGCTTTATCATGCAGAATGACTCTTCTTTCTATTGGGGTGGGGGTGGGGGTGGGGGTGGGGTGGCAAAAGGCTCCTGTGAAGGATTACCTCATTGGTGCTGAACAGAAAATTTCAGACTGATTGATTAAGATGGTATTTCTGGAAGAAGTTGAAATAGCAATTAGGTAGCAAATCTGGGTTTGTTATCATGGGCTTTAGAATAAATGATGCCATTTTGGGCCTGTGGTTTTCTCTTTGACAGCTTCATTTTGATGACCTGCAATTTCACAGGCTTTTAACCAATGCAGGATTAAAGACTTTTTTTTTAATAAACTGCATCCATTATGTAAAACTTACATTGTACAAGTTTTCCTGAGAAGAATTAGATGGAAGTATGCTAACTTACATTTCTCTCCCAAGTGTATTTGCAAATGCATCAGATTTAGAACCCAAGAAAATATTTACCATATGTTGAGCAGGGGGTGGGGGTGGGTGAGAGCAAATAAAATGAAACTGGATGTTTTTCATATGTGAATATATAGTTTTGCTTGAGGTCATGTGAAAACATGAAAGAGTCAGTATATTTGTATATTTCATTTAAAATATATCCCCCTTTTTAAAACACAAACCTGCCTTTAAACTTGTACTAAGCAGTTGTATAAATTTTCACATTTTATGGTGCAGAACCAAGGTGTATAAAATATTCCTCTATATGAATGAATACCTGAAAAACGTTGCACAAGGTTTAGGCCTTTCAATACATGTTACTCATGTTGATGAAAAATAGGGGCCACGTACTAAACCTGAGGGGCTCAGGTGAGGCTACCATGGCAGGCCCTACAAATTCAGAGACCAAAATTAACCACAAAGGACTGTCTGAGCATAAAAACTTCTAACTAAAGTAGGCCATGGTGGGTAGTTGCATCCTTGGCTTGTAGTTTCCTTAACAAAGGTCAATCTTTACCATAGTGAGCCTGTTTATTATCTTTTTTGCATCCTAGATAACATACCCTTGGAATGTCAGAGCAATTCCTTTTTCTGAACCTTCCCCAGGGCACAACCCACCATATGAGTGCAGGAAACTACAGAATCCCTCAATGTCATGTCCCTATTACCACGTCTATGTGCTGTAAAATGCTGTTAATGGTCTCTCCAATTTACTTTTTATACAATCCCAGAGATTTCTCCACTTTGCTTTCTCCCACCCCGTTAGTCTACTGCTAGTGGAATTCATGCAACCTTCCTCTCTTGATTTTAATTTATAAATTAAATTGCAAAACCTTCACTTTTGGAGCATTTTCTCAAATTTTTGAGATTTTTTGCTTCTTGGCAGTTGTCATCAGTTTGGCTCAAACAAACTCGTAAGCTTTCTCTTAGGCTGACTGTATTTTTGTTGTTGTTGTTGACACTAATTAGAATCAAACAAATAATGGTTTTGAAGTAGGAATTGTGGTGTGTGTTCAGTGTCTGTGTTCTCATGCATTTGAATAAAGCTGTGGACCCAAGTCGAAAGGTTAAGCAGGGAAGTTTATTGAAAGGAAAGACAAAGCTCTCTAATGAGATAATGAGAGGGGCAACCTAAAGTGAATGCCCACAGCTAATAGTAGTTACTCCTTAGGTCTGATTTGTCTTTGTGCTGGAGTACATATATCAGAAACTGTTATTGTAAGGTCGGTGGGCCTCGGGGGCCAGGGCAAATAGGATGTGGCAAAGGGGACTTTCTAAGTGGCTGTAACCTGCCTGGGAACTTTCAAAGGCGGGACTTCCTTTGGCAACCTGATCTGCCTCTCCCTGACCCCAGAGCCCTATATAACCCACTCACTCCCTTCACCACGCGCGTGCATTCTTCTGATTGAAGAATGTTGCCCAGGAGCTTCCCCCACCCCCAATAAAGGCTAGCATTTGATTAGCCACTGGATCTCCGGTGTCGCTTCCTTAAATTGATTCCTTACAGTTATGTTAATCTTAACACAACGTAGAAGCATTTCTACAATTTTGCTTCTTAGGGGCCTGAATCTGTTCCACCTGGGGAAGGAGCTGTGAAGCCTAGGACATGTTGGCACCATTTATCTTGCTAAATGTCTGGCTGACCCAGCTTTTGTGTTCACTATATATATATATTTAAGTAATTTCACTATGGCTACCCAGGATTTTTCTGGCTGCTTAACTTGATATTAATGCTTAACTTGATATTAACTATTCTGTCACAGTTTCATATATAAGTATATATTAGAAAAGACAGGTGCAATGCAAAACCAAAGCACTCTCAGCAGAAGATCGCTATAGTCACAAAATGAGTACATTTCTTTGATAGTTTCCCATGTGGGGCCTCCTGCAGAGGTCCAGGTCTTGATCATATGAAAGCCCACACAGCTCATTTACAGAACTTTGGGTTGTAACTCTCTAATTCAAGAATCCCAAGGAAATGCTGGCTTCCCTGGTGAAAAAGTCATAATGACTGTTTATTTAAATAAGTTAATCTCCAGCTCTTTAAAAGTATCTATGGGATTCTCGTTGTTTAGCTTATGCCTTGTTAAAGAAAGGTATTGGCTCTTTCACAAAACAAAAATTCTCTCCTTTTGAGTTTGCTGCCTAATAGTTCCAGAGCATTACACTTTTAATTACCTTTATTTAAATAACAAGCAATTTTATAAAGTAGTTAAAGGCACAGTTTCTCAAATGCTTTCACATTTCTAAACCTTTTCTTATTCCAATGAATTGGCTTGAGACAAGTAACTTGGATAACATTTTAGTCTGTAAACTCCTCACTAATGATTAAATACACTGCCCATTTGACACCTAGCTTGACACTGAGATAAGACATTATCTGACTTCATTACCACTAAGCTCACCTATTTTATCAGATGAGTTGAGCTTCAGTAATTTAGACAATGATTAGATGAAGAGCAAAATAGCCCCCAGCAATTAAGAAGCATATTTAAAGGCACTTTAGACCAAAAGTACCTCCTGCAGGATTTTTTTCCTTCAATCTCTTAGAGCATTTTCCAGAGTCAGTTTTATAATTGAAAGCAAATTTAATCCTGCATTAACCATATAATCATTTTGCAAACTAGGTACTGGAACTCCTCTTTATTGAAGTGGGTTAGTCCAGAATTTGTGGATTAATGATTTCAAACCTTATTTAAAATCTTGTAGATTTAGCACACCTCACAAAGTCTCTATTTTCACTCTTATTAAGTCACTGGAATACTAATTCTTGGCCTTTAACATTTTTCTTCTAAAAGCTCAATGTTATAATAACTCTAGCAAAAAAAAGATAGAAAATGGTATTATAAAATAAAGAGAATATATTGAAAAATAAAATACAGAAAAGAAATCCATAGATCTTAACTGTCTTTTATAATCTTGAAATAATCAAATTCTCCTAAAGTAGCAACAATAAGGGTGCTAGAAAATATGTACTGTATTTGAGATTATGTTTATTTGAATAATAATGAAAATGGTATTTTTTTTTAAGGATTTATTTTTTTGTTTGAGAGGTGAGAGACAGAGAAAGACAGAGAATAGCGGGGAATGGGCCCAATGCAGTCTCTGCAGTTGTACATTACCAGCCCTTTGACATGGTTTCATTCCACACAGGTGGATGTGGAGCCTTGTGGGGAGGAACCAAACTAGGAGCCTTCCTCATGGGAGGCAAGAAACTTCACTGCAATCCTGGCAGTCACCAGTTGCACCACAGTTCAGCATGTGGTCCTACACAGGCCGGTGACTGGACTCGAACCCCAGACCTCACCATTGCAAGGTAAGCACTCAATCTGCTGAGCTATCTTGGCATTGCAGTATTTTGTTCTTTTTCTAAACATTTATTTCATTGATTCTGACAGACACAGAGACAGAGACAGAGACAGACAGAGACAGAGAGAAGGGGGAGGGCCCAGAGCAGTCTCCACAGTTGACAGCATTAGGTTTCCATATAGTTTCACTCCACAGGTGGGTACGGGGCTGCACAGGGCAGGAACTGGGCCAGGAGCCTCCCACATAGGCCCCGGCAAGAACTGAACTGGGGGCACAGCCTAGTTCAGCATATGGGTCCGCATGGGCCGGGGCTGGGACTCAATCCTCGGTCCCCGGGGCTTCAAAGTGAGCACTTAACCCGCTGAGTCATCCCAACTTTCCCAGTATTTTATTCTTGAATAGAAGTATTTTTCTATACTTTATTGTAAAAGGGTGAATGAAAATAATAGTTGTGGTAACATGTTTGCATACTTATTTGCATTTTAAAAAGCTCTTTTGTATGCTTTATCTGATTAAAAGTTTACAAAACATTTGTAAGGTATTATGTTAGTCAGTATTTTGTGGGGGAGAAGTCATCAGGATGGTGGCATGAAAGGAGCTCTTGAAATCTCCTGGAAAGACAACAATTTAAGCAACTAAAATCCAACCACAGAATCCCTAAGTAGCACACAGCCTCAGCAGAGAGACCCAAGAAAATTCCTAAAGCTGGAGAAAAGGAGGTGAGTGAGAGAGGAAGAAAGGGAGCTGTGTGGAGACCTGCTGTGAAGAGGGACCCAGAGGCCCACCCAGTGACTGACCCAGAGGCTGAGCCGAGTACAGCAGAGAAGAGACAGACTGAGGTGGGAGTGCAAGGAGGGGTCCAGGTACAGAATGACTCTGGGTGGGTTGGGGGCCTGGAACAGACAGAGGCGGGAGGCACAGATGCCAGAGTGCGGGGTGGATGGAAGCAGGCGCGGTTGATGGTGGTGAGAGGCTCCGGTGGGAGTGCGGGGTTCGGGGGCAAGGGGCAGCCAGGATATGGTGAGGGTGGCATCCGGCAGGAGGCTGCAGTGAGTTACCAGCAGCAGCCAGAGATCTGTGCAGGTGATTGAAGATCCGGCTGCCGGTGCCTGAGTTGGGTGGCTGAAGCTGGGGGCCCATGGAGCATGAGGCTGGCAACTAGAGTTGGAGGCAGGTGTTCCAGTAGCAGGAGCACCGACACGGAAAGTGTGCTGGTGGCTGAGGTGCAGAGTGGCCCTCAGTGAGGTAGGGCCCCAGCCAGAGCACTGAGTGGAGCCTGGCTGCTTCCCCTTCCTGTCTCCTCGGGCTCACCCTGCCGGCCTCGCCCATGTTGGGCCTTCAGTGAACTGCTGCCGGGAAGCTGCCATTATCCTGTAATGCAATGAGACCTGCGCCCTTCCCAACAAACTCCACTTCCATTCTCCCCACTGAAGCCCGCAGAGGGAAGCTGCCATTACCCTGTGACGCAATCAGGCCTGCACCTTTCTCAACAAGCCCCGTCCCCATCTGTCCAGCTGAAGCCAGCAGAGGGATCTAGGTGTGGCTGCTTCTGACAGCAGTGGGATCTCAGAGGCATAGAATACCATCGCCCACCATACCTTCCCAAAGAGGAGGCATACAGAGACCAGGGCAACTGAGTCAAAGAGAAGCCCACCTCCTAGGAAGTCTCCCACTGGGAGAAAATAAAATAAATAAGAGGAAATATTATAAGACACTAACACCAGCTAGGAAGTAAAAGAAATATACCTTCACATCTACCAAGGGAAAAGTCCTCATGTTCAGGAAATTAAATGCTCCAACAGCGATGAATATCTGCTTTGAACAAAGGTGCTCAGAAAAAAAGAGAAAACTCTCCAGAAAAGGAACTTGAAGATACGGAATTATATGAGCTAAATGACAGAGAATTCAAGGCTACAATTATAAAAATACTCAAAGAGATCAAAGAATGCTGGCAGAGTACACAGAAGGAGCTAAGTAATCTCAGAAAGAAAACTGAATATATAAAAAAAGATGAAAATGAAATTCTGGAGATAAACTACACAATAAAAGAAATGAAAAATGAAATAGCTAGCATAGGAAGCACAGTTGACTGAATGGAGGAAAGAATTAATGAAATCGAAGGCAAAAAATTAGAAATGTCTCAGAAGGAAGAAGAGAGAGATCTAAAAGCTAAAAGAAATGAAAGGTATCTACAAGAACTATCTGACTCCATTAGAAAAAATAATATAAGAATAATAGATATTCCAGAAGGAGCAGAGGACAAGATGGGCACAGAGAACCTACTCAGACAAATAGTAGAAGAGAACTTCCCAAATCTATGGCAAGAACTGGAATCTCAAATCCAAGAAGGAAACAGGACCCCTAGCTACTTGAGTCCTAACAGACCCTCTCCAAGGCACATTATACTGAATATGTCAAAGGTGAAAGACAAAGAAAGAATCCTCAAGGCAGCCAGAACAAAGAACACCATAACCTATCAAGAAAAGCCCATCAGACTATTATCAGATTTCTCAACAGAAACTCTACAAGCCAGAAGGGAATGGAACAAAGTATTCAAAATATTAAAGAAGAAAAATTACCAGCCAAGAATTCTATACCAAGCAAAGTTATCCTTTAGATATAAAGGAGGAATAAAAACCTTTGCAGACATACAAAAACTGAAGGAATTCTCCAGCACAAGGCCAACATTTAAAGAAATATGAAGGAGGCGATTGAACCTGAAACAAAAAGTAAAAGTAAATAGGGATAAACTGGAAGAACAAAAATATAAAAAAGGGGAGGAAGTACTTAAGTTTCCAAAGAGAATAGAGATAAGAAATATCCTTAAGAAAAGAAACCACTGCATATATGAAACTTTCTTTTATATAAAGTTCATGGTAACCACTGAAAAAGAACTTAGAACTGGGACACATAACAATAAAAGAAGAGGATACAGAAAAAAAAACCCAGTCATAAACACCATCAAATAAAATAATCAATGGGAAGAAAAAAACAAAGAAGCAATTAAAAAAAAATGAGCTACCAGGAAACAAAAGATAAAATGGCTATAGGAAATCCCCATATATCAATCATTACCCTAAATGTAAATGGATTGAACTCACCAATAAAAAGACACAGAGTAGCAAAATGGATTAAAGAACAAAAAAACAACCTTATGCTATCTAAAAGAGACACACCTCAGCCTCAAGGACAAACACAGACTCAAGGTGAAAGGGTAGAAAAAAATACTCCAAGCAAATGGCACCCAGAGAAAAGCAAGTGTAGCCATACTTATATCTGACAAAGCAGACTTCAGGATCAAAAAGATTATAAGAGATAAAAATGGGCATTTCATAATGATAAAGGGGACAATACAAGAAGATATTACACTTATTAATATATATGCCCCCAACCAAGAAGCACCAAAATTTACAAAGTAACTACTAACAGATCTAAAAGGGGAAACTGAGAAAAACACAATTATAGTAGGGGACTCAAACACCCCATTGACAACCATGGACAGATCATCCAAACAGAAAATAAATAAACAACTATCAGCCTTTAATGATACATTATAACAATTGGACATAATTGACATTTACAGGACACTTCATCCTAAAACACAGGACTATACATTCTTTTCTGGTGCACATGGAATGTTTTCAAGGATAGACCACATGCTGGGACACAAAGCTAGCCTCAGCAAATTTAAAAAGATCAAGATCATACCAAGTGTATTCTCCAATCACAAAGGTTTGAAATTGGAGATCAATTACAAAAAGAAAGCAAGAAAAAACACATATACATGGAGATTAAACAACATGTTATTAAAAAATGCCTGGATCAAAGAAGAAATAGAAGATACTAAAAATACATCGAAACAAATGACAATGAAAATACAACATACCAAAATTACTGGGATGCAGCAAAAGTAGTAACAAGAGGGAAATTTATATCACTACTGGCCTTTCTCAAGAAACAAGAACTATCACAAGTAAACAACCTAATATCACATCTTCAAGAACTGCAAAAAGAACAGAAAACACCCAAAGCCAACAGAAGAGAGGAAATAATAAAAATTAAAGCAGAACTCAATGAAATAGAGAATAAAAAAACAGTAGAAAAAATTAATGCAACAAAGAGCTAGTTCTTTGAAAAAATTAATAAAATGGACAAACCCTTGGCTAGACTCACCAAGGGAAAAAGAGAAAACACACAAATAATTCAAATTAGAAGTGGAAGAGAGGAAATTACAACTGATACCACAGAAATACAAAGGGTCATACAAAAATACTATGAAGGATTATATGCCACCAAATTTTGCAAACTAAAAGAAATGAACAAGTTTTTAGAAACATATAGTCTACCTAGGTGAAATCAAGAATTGGATAACCTAAACAAACCAATCAACAGTAAGAAAATTGAAACGGTCATCTAAAAACCTTCCCCAAAGCAAAAGTTCAGGACCAGATGGTCTCACTAACAAGTTTTACCAGTCATTCAATGATGAACTAACACCTATCCTTCTCAAACTTTTCCAAAAAATTGAAGAGGCAATACTTTCCAACTCATTCTATGAGGCCAATATTACCCTAATACCAAAACCTTAAAAGGATGTCACAAAAAAAGAAAACTATAGACCAATATCTCTTATAAACACTGATACAAAAATCCTAAACAAAATACTAGCAAATAGACTACAATAGTGCATTAAAAAGATCATAAATCATGATCAAATGGGATTCATTCCGGGGGCACAAGGATGGTTCAACACACACAAATCGATCAATGTGATAACACTACATAAACAAAATTAAAGATAAATACCATATGATTATATTAATTGATGCAGAAAAAGCATTTGACAAGATACAATATCTACTTAGGATCAAAACACTTAATAAAATGAGTATAAAAAGGAAAATACCTCAACATAGTGAAGGCCGTATATCACAAACCCTCAGCGAATGTGATACTAAACAGGGAAAAACAGAAACTTTTTTTTCTAAAATCAGGAACAAGACAGAGATGTCCCCTGTCACCACTGCTATTCAACATAGCACTGAAAGTTCTTGCCAGAGCCATTAGTCAGTAAAAAGAAATAAAAGGCATCCAAATTGGAAACAAAGAGGTTAAACTGTCACTTTTTGTAGACAACGTGATCCTTTATATAGAAAACTCTAAAGACTTCACCAGAAAACTGTTAGAAATAATAAATGAATACAGTAAAGTTGCAGGATACAAAATCAATCTACAAAAATCCACAACATTTTTATATACAAACATTGAAACTTCAGAAAAAGAAATGAGAAAAATGATACTGTTTGCGATCAAAACAAAAATAAAATACTTAGGAATAAACTTATCAAAGAATGTGAAGGACTTATACATGGAAAACTATAAGATACTATTAAAATAAATTGAAGAGGATACAAAGAAATGGAAGGATAATCCATATTCATGGATTGGAAGAATCAACAGTTAAAATGGCCATATTACTGAAAAAAATATACATATTTAATGCAATTCTCACCAAAATCCCACAGACATTCTTTCAAGAAATAGATAAAAAAAATTATCAGATTCATATGGAACCGTAAAAGTCCCCGAATCGCCAAAGCAATCCTCCAAAAATAAATAAATAAATAAATAAATAAACAAACAAACAAACAAATAAATAAGGCTGGAGGCATCATGCTCCCTGACTTCAGTCCACACTACAAAGTGTCAATAACAAAAACAGCTTGGCATTGGCAGAGAAACAGACATACAGACCAATGCAACAAAACCCCAGAAATAAACCCACAGGTATATGGAACAGATAATCTTTGACAAAGGAGCAAGAAATATACAATATGGGAAAAGAAAGCCTCTTCAATAAATGGTGCTAGAAAAATTGGAAAAATACATGCAAAAGAATGAATCTAGACTATGAGCTATCACCATACACCAAAATTAACTCAAAGTGGCTTAAGGAGCCCTATATAAGATTCAAAGCAATACAGTGCATAGAGGACCGCATCTGCACTGAACATATAGACCCTGGGCTCAGAGAGCACTTTATGAACTTGACCCCAAAGGCAAGGGACGTAAGAGCAAAAATAAACGAACAGACTCTATCAAACTAAAAAGCTTCTACACAGCAAAGGACATTCTCAACAAAATAAAAAGGAAACCAGCCGAATGGAATAAAATATTTGCAAATAATGCCTCTGATGAGGGATGATATCTAAAATATATAAAAAAATTATACAACTCAACAGCAAAAAATCCAATTAAAAAATGGGCAGAAGAATTAAACAGTTACTTCTCTTTTGAAAACATACAGCCAACAGATACATGAAAAACTGTTCCACATCACTAGCAATTAGGGAAATGCAAATTAAAATCACAATGAGATACTACCTCACACCTGTTAGAATGGCTATAATCAAGAAGACAAGAAATAACAAGTGCTGGAGAGGCTATGGACAAAAGGGAACCCTCATACACCGCTGGTGAGAATATAAATTGGTACAACCACTGTGGAAGGCAGTGTGGAGATTCCTCAAAAAACTACGAATGAAATTACCATATGACCCAGCAATCCCTCTCCTCAGTTTCTACCCCAAAAAACTGAAAACCTTAATCCGCAAAGATATATGTACCCCAATGTTCATCGCAGCACTGTTCACGGTGGCCAAGTCATGGAATCAACCAAAGTGTCTTCTGATAGATGACTGGATAAAGAAGTTGTGATACATTTATACAATGGAATACTACTCAGCAATAAGAAAAGATGAAATACAGCAGCTTATGACAACGTGGATGGACCTTCAAAACATCTTATTAAGCGAAATAAGTCAGAATGAAAGAATCAAGAAACATATGACCTCACTTATAGGTAGAAACAAGGACGCATGGACATAGTCATTAGTTTAGTGGTTACCTGAGGATAAGGGGGAAGGTGGGTGGGAGAGATGGGTGGTGGTGGGGAGAGGGGTGGAGTAAGGAGGGGGAATCAAACATATGGTGATGGAAAGTGAGCTGATTATGGGTGGTGAGCACATACTGCGATGTATAGACAATGTAATGTAGAATTGTACACCCGGAAACAATGTAATTGACATCAATCAATGTCACCCCAATAAATTTAACAATAAAAATATTATATATCAGGTAAAAAAATATTTTGTGTATTTAGTGATAGAAATCCAAGGAAAATTGCTGTCTTAAAGAAAAAAAAATCTATTGTTTTATTAAACAAACAAACAAAAAATTAGCTTCAATCATTTAAGTTCCGGGGTTCAAAATGAAGTCTTCTCTTCTCTCTCTCTCTCAATTCTGTTCCCCTCCACTTACCTGCATTCTCAAAAAGGCTCACTTCAAGCTGTGGCAAGATGGCCACTTAGGAAACTGAAGTCAACTTTTTCTCCTTGTCCACAATCTCAGAAAAAAAGGTGTTTCTTTCTGGTTAGCATGAACAAAAGTTCAAAGACAACAAAAGTTCAAAGAGAACATTAATTAATCTAACCTATTCAAATGTCTATTCATGTACCAGTGATGATGCTAATCCTTGATTGACCAGGAGAAGTCAAGTGTCGTCCTTAACAGAGTTAGATCAAGTTTAACTAATGAGTTTCCTGTACAAAGGGCAATAAAGATAGTTAAATAGAAGTTGAGGAGGGTGCAAGATGTTCCAAAAAAGGGTTCCGGGGCTGAGCTGCTTCTATCCACTGCTAGTATTTTATAATGCTCTTCTATAGAATAGGAAACTGAGAGCAAAATAGTAGGTACCTTGATTTGTGTTTTCAAACTCCTTAAAACCAGATATAATAACTTACAATTTTGAGATAAATTACTGAAAGAGCACCTGATTGTCTCATTTTACCAATGAGAAAACGAAGGCCTCTTAGGACAGGTAAAGTTTATAAGTTACAGAACAAAAATAAGACCATAGTTTTCTTGGTGTCTAGTTGAGTGCTCTTTCTATTATTTCTAACTGTTAATTGTATTCCTCTTTTTGGGAATTAATAATCCATGATTGTATTTATGCTGGCTCAATATATGCCAGAATATGTTATATAGCAGTACTTCCTACCATTATTGTGATACCTATAGTTCAGCACTTTATAAAGGAATAAGGAACCGACCCAAAATTGTTTTTTTTCCTTCAGCTGTTATTTTGAGAACAAATATTTTTTCCCCCATGATCAGTAATTGAAAAATAAGACCTTTAAGTGGTGAATTACAAGTGATAGCCTTAAGTGCTCTTTGGGGATCTCTGAAATTTAGAACAGAAGTGAATTACATTGGGAAGTAAATTGAAGCATTATTATTTTGCAGCAGAAAGCATCTAATAGCAAGTATCTATTAACATTGAGATTTTTCTAGAGGTCTTTGTTCTCTGGGCCAAGTACCACCTCTGGAATCCTACCAGGCACCAGGAATCTGTCCATACAGAAAGGACACTTAACACAAGGACTGCATCCTTTCCTGTGGTTTACAGCTTAACGAGCTCGGATAAACTTTTTCCTGTTTCTGACCCAAAAAGTCATTTGCTCCTAAAAATCATTCATTTGCATTGCTGTTTAGTCCCAGCTCACGGTTCTATTCATGTGCAAAAGCCCTGTTCTCTGAAAAGCATTTCCTGCTTGGGAATGGAAGAACTTGAGTAGAACCTCACCATTCACAGCTGGGAGCTGTTCTGATTAAAAAGCGTTTGGTCATAATTGAGACTATTATTTTGTAGGTGCAGGATCCTAAATACATCTCCTTGATAAATAAGCCAAATCCCTGATAGACTGGAAAAGATAAGGGGACTGTTCAATGTGAAAACATTTTATTTTGGCAACTGGAAGGAGTTTTAAAGAGAATCTGCCTTCATTGGAAAAAATTCTTTAGTGTGCCTTTTGCAGCAGGTAGCTAAGAGAAGGTAAGAGAAGAAATGGAGTGGTGTGTGCAGCTATTTACACAGGAAGGAACTAGAGTTTCCTTTCTGTGATTCCTCAAATAATCTAGCAAATTAGCATTATAAAATGTTCTACGATATTAATTATGGGTGTGTGTGTGCTTGTGTGCACACATAGTGAGGTGGATGTGATGTGATTTAAAATCGCATGTGCAGAATTAAGAAGAAGGATATAGAGAAAAAATGTTAAGGAAGTAAATACCTAGAAAACTGCAGAAATTTTTGGTGAGGGTGGAGTCTTCTCATAGGTGGTAAAACTAGAGTTTACCAGGTATTGCCAGCTTTCTTAGATTTTACTTTTCCTACTTTATAATTTTCTGTCTAAAAGACCTAGTTCTTTCACACAGGTGTCATTTTGTACCATATACTTACTGTCTGAACATTTGCCACCCTCCACCTCACAAGGAACTAATAGCCTTTTTAGAAAGAAAATTTTGTAAAGTTCTTGAATCTGTTGGACTGTCTCTCACTATAAGTAATGAAATCTGAAACAAAGACTATTAAAGAATAATTCACCCATTAGCTGATGTAAGAGGAAATCAGGTAGGCAGGGTCTTGTGTTGCTCACAGCCTTCTCACTGGTTTTTATCTCGACTCTCATTTTGCTAAAGGTTTAAATATTCAAAGGAATAGGGACTGCATATTTCCTCTTTCACAATCATGGGAGAGAGAAAAGCGTTCCTGTTCACACGAAGAGCAAGAAAAAACTTTCCAAGGACCTCTCGAAAACCTTGCATGATTTCTCGGCCATAATTGGTCATGTCTGTTATAACAGCAATCTCTGGAAAGTGAGTTGGGATTATACCAGGACAAATTAAATTCACCGCTGGATCTAGGGCCGATTCCCCCTCTTACTACTTGAGAGAATATTAATGCAGCCACACTGTATCAACTACTGAATATTATGCTAGATCATGGAGAAAATTGGTATCTATTGCTAACTACCTGAGAAATTTCCAAATAAGTACCGTATAAGGCAAAATTTTAATTGCGTAGACAAATATGGAAAACTGACCATATACCTGATTATTTTTGAAATTCTAAATACTCTGAAGAGTCTTACAGTAGTAAGTAGAACTGAGAAAGTGATTCTGAAACATTGTTAGAGACAGTTTATGCATTCACAACTTTTTGAGTTCTAAGGTATTTTTTAGTTAAGTCAGATTTTTTTTGCATCTTTAAAAACTAAAAGCTTTTATAAATTGTTCACACATGAAAATGACGGTGCTCAAACTTGAAACCTGGATGTAAACAAGGAAATCAGTAATGTTCTTGCAAATATCACATTTCTTACAGAAAAAAATGGCCCTTGATGTAAAGGGAAATCAAGATAAATATTTTTCCCCTGCTTCATTTAGATTGGCCCTGCTTTTGTAAGAGAAACACCAGAAAGAATTATGTAGATTACTCTGAATATTTTCAGAGATCCAAGTAGGAATCTAGGCAACTAAAATGCTGAGTGATAGTTTGATCTCCCACCGAGAACACCTTATTTGATGATTGTTGGTTGTACCTCTGTGCTACGGGTTTCTTTCTTTTTTAATTGCTCCACAGTTGTTGCAGAGTGTGAGAAATCGAGTTTCATTGAGCTGGCATTGCTTGTTTTAATTTATTCACAGCTATGTACATTGTTTTTCTCCTGCAGTTCTCAAAGAATTTTATGGGCTATTACTGAGTGAGGAAAATGGGTGCAGATTTTGCAAGCCTCTGCCAGAAGATGTTTATTACTGTCATCATTCTTAGGAAAATCATGTTCCAGCAGGTTCAGGCAGTGTGCAAAACATGGCACATGTGTGAATTGGCCATTTCACACCACTCTTACAATATAGTCACTAATAATAAAACCAAAGGAAAGACCTTGGAGAAGGGCATAAGCTACATATTAATTTGGTCATGAAGCTTTTGTGAAGAATGTGATCTTTGCTAGACCAGAGATGCAAAGTACAGCTGGTTTTGTAAACTTCTCACCACACAGGTCTGAGGCAGTAGCTTTATTTTAAAGGTTTCCACTTCTGAGGCAGGTTCTTATCTCATGAGGTCCATGTCTAAAATGTAATATAGCCTTAGAAACTTCTGTATGATTCTATCTCTGTAATTGTTTTTGTTAACTTTGCAACACAACTTTTTACATGGCATCTAACACTGTAGTGATAAGAAAAGCAAAATTCACTCAAGGTGGTATTTCAAATGATAGCATGTCACCAGCTATATAAAACTTTCTACAAATTATTTCATGCTTACTTTTCCACCTGAAATCCCTACCTTTCTAGAAGCTTGTTTTGCCTTTTTTTCAGGAGCATGGGCATTTTTGATAAAAATTCAGCTGAATATCTACAGGATCTATACTTTTGAACTATTATACTGACGCAGAAAACAATTGTGAATGGCAGCGTCTGATGTTTGTGGTCTCACGAACACGAAGAATGAGAACACAGACTCCACAGGAAAGGTGAAGCAGCCAAGTTTATTAAGAAAGGGAAGAAGTAAAAGCTCTCAAAACGAGGGGACATCCGAAAATGATGTGTTCGCTGAAAAGAAGAAAGCTACTGTTTTTATCTTGTGGAAGGGAAAAGGGGGTCCAGGCGTCATTGGCCTTGGTGTCCTTTGTCTTCTTTATTTGTTTGTTTGTTTATTTATTTATATCCATACCTTCCTCCCAAGGCTACATTTACATTCCTTAGAGATGGGCCGCAGAAGCCCAAGGCTTATATTTGCATTTCTTAGGTATGGGCATGAGGGTTAGAGAGGACTTCCTGACTTGAGTTTTTCAAGTTCTTTTACTATCTGGGATCCAGATCCCATCTTACTGGTAGGGTCATGGACAGTGGGTCCTGGTGGTATCTTCTCCCATGGCTTTGTTACCTGACCATCCTATTTTTGTGCTACATTCCAAGGCATGGATGTCATGACTACTGAGATTGCTGGCCCCACCCCCTCCTTAACTACTTAGGTTCCACTAACTATCCTGTCTCAATACTATATTGCCCCTATTTCTTTTTTAATCTAATATTTCAGTCATTTATTCTTTGTTCAGAGCAATTCACAAGATGTAGTCATTTTTATACTTGTACATCTTCAGAAACATTTCCCATTTTTGTGTTCAATTATTATATAGAACTTATTTCTGTAATAATTAAAAAATGGGGATGAATATTATCCCACAAAGATTAAGTTTTATTTCAAAAAGTCTGCTTAAAACTTCAAAATTTATGTCATTCTTGTAAACATGTAGCAAATACTGGTAACCCTTTTGTACCAGCACATACACATTAACAGGCATGATTTGGGTTGAGGAAACAGTACAGAGATGAGCAAAGTCTTACCAAACTCAGCAAGCTCAGCAGAGAGAGACTTGCAGAATGGCAGAACTTAGAGAAATGTCCTCCTCATTGAAACCAAGAGCGTTGAACTGATTTTCCTACCTATAACATTTTCACATAGTTTTATATACATGCATGTTCATTGGATAGACTAACCATCTAAAAACTACAGCAAATCTTAGTTTTATCTTTATTTATTTTGTTTCCCGTAAAAGGTTGTGTCTTTTTTTTATATTTTAAATATAAAAATACCTTAATTAAATCAGCCAACCTTAATTTGCATTGAACAAATCTATGACCTCCATTTTTACACAAACTGCCATAAGACCTACTATTGTGGGATATACCCCTTGATTCAAATTGAATATGCTGTACCCGTGCTTTGACTCAGTCTCTATTATTGTCCCCATCCTGACCCCACTAAGTCAATGGGTTTATTTAGCTATTATTTGTGTTCAATTTAGTCTCCCTGTGTTATTATATGCCACCCTTTTAAAGAGGATTACAGCTTTTCCTCTGCTCTGGCCTGCATTATAAACTTTGCCAATTTATCTTAATGGAGAGATGCCAGTTTGTTTGTTTGTTTGTTTGTTCATTTGACATTCTTCAAGCCCAGCATTCATTTTCAACTTGTGATATAAATTTTTAGGTAAAAAATAAAATGAAATAATTTAAGAAAAGAAAAAAAAACAACAAGAAATAGGTGGTGCGTGATTCATAAAACTGAAGGAATGACTGAACTAGCTTTCAGAATAAAAGGAAACAAGTAGCTTCTGGTATCTGACATCTGGATCTATGGAGTTATCTCTTCAAGGTTCCACTATGGTGATTAATCACTATGGTAGGTGGACTAACGTTCCATCCCCCAAAGGTATCTATACGCTAATCTGTGGAACCTGCAACTGTGTTATTTTACATGGCAAAAGGGACTTTTGGGACATGATTAAGGCTATGAACTTTCAGATGGGGAGATTATCCAGGGTTCCCTTCCAGGCCCAATGTAACCACAAGAGTCTAAAAGCAGAGAACTTTTTCTGGCTGAGTTAGAGAGAGAACGTAGAGGGAAGAAGGATCCGAATGACATCATGTGGGTGACTTGGAACTTGGAGAAAGGGAGTCATGAGCCCTGGGAGAAAGGCAGCCTCCAGAAGCCGGAAAGGGCAAGGAAACAGATTCTCCGTTAAAGCCAGAAAAGAACACAGTCTTACCAACACCTTGCTTTTAGCCCGGGGAGACCTGTGTTGAACTTCTGACCAATCGAACTATACTGTATTTGTGTTGTTTTGAGCTGCTGAATTAGTGGCAATGTATTGCAGCAGCAGGAGAAAACTAATACAATCAGGTTTAGGAGAACTTCTCCAAAATAAAAGATAAGTCACCGCACCTTTTGCCTCCCACTCCTTAAAAAAGGAAGAAGAAAAAACAAAAAAAAAAAACTGGGTCCATTCGGAATTTTAGAGGTACTGTAAGTCATGTTTCAATGGTCCGCTATGACACATTTACAGCGTGTGTGGAAACACCACTTGCTCATCTATTCAGGTATTGAAGTTAACTTGAATTTTAAGTACAGTGTTTCTGAGGACATATACTAAAAATTACTCATTATCTGAAATTGCAAATTAATTGGGTGTGAAGTATTTTTATTTGATGAATTTGGCAACTCTAATTTCCAGGAATTTTATTTTCATTGAAAAAATGTTAGATTTCATCATTTCTAGCTACAGTTATAAATTTTCACATGTTTTATTCTCAAGATATACTGTTCATCCCAGCTATTTAAAAGCGATGAGTTTAGGAGTTAGGGGCAATTATCTTATGCCAAGTTCCGGGGATGATTCCTCACAGGTGTAACCTTGTTACTGTAACCACATGTCACTTAACACAGTTACTTGATTCAGGTACCTAGCATCTACTTTGAACAGTGTATAGCATTTCTTTGTGCACAGATATTATTTTTTTCTGGACTAGAATCAATTTAAGGGGTCAAGTTAACTTCAGATTCAACAATTATGTTATGGGCATCAAGAAAGAGGATTTTTAGATTTCTTAAAATTCTACTTGTACCAGTTTTCTATGTTTCTGAAAGATGTATTATAAAAATATGAAGCCCAGAAGTGTCAGTCTTTTGACAATATAAAGGAAGTCAGCATTGGGACAACTCTCATACTATAGAATAAAGGGAATGAAAATTAAATTAGATCTTTGATGGTGATAATGATTGCCTAACTCAAGGCAAATGAAACCTACTCTTCCTTTGGAACTCTAGTTATGTTAGCTAGCTGATTATATATATTCTTTATACTTTATTAAGTCAAGTTGGGCTTTACTCAGTGTTATTGTTTTTAAAGACTTAAAAATATTAATAAAAGCTTTTAAAGACTTTTTTGATTGTAGTGAAATTGATAGAAACATACAGATTTACCATACGCCTCCTTCCCCCATGCATGCATAGACTCCTCCATTATTAACATCATTCACCAGGATGGTACATTTGCTACAATTGATGAACCTATACTGACACATTACAATCACACAAAATTCATAATTTACCTTTGAGTTCACTCTTGGTTTTGTGAGAATACTTGGGTTTGAACGAAAGTACAGTAATATTATCCATCATTATAATATCATACAGAATATTTTTACTACCCTAAAATTCTTCTGTGTTTTGCCTACTCATTCTTTCTCTCCCTTAAATCACTGATCTTTGTACTGTATCCATAGCTTTGCTTTTACCAGAATGTCATATAGTCAGTTTTGTGCTTAACATTTACTTATGTGTTCTATTTTGAGGTAATTTTGGTACAGAATGTAAAGTCTGTATCTAGACTCTTTTTTTTAAGATTTATTTTATTGATTTTTGACAGAGAGAAACAGAGACAGAGAGAGACAGAGAGAAGGGGGAGGGACCAGAGCAGTCTCCATAGTTGACATTAGTTTTCCATATAGTTTCACTCCACAGGTGGGCACAGGGCTGCACAGGGCAGAAACTGGGCTGGGAGTCTCCCACATAGGCCCCGGCAAGAACTGAACTGGGGGCACACCCCAATTCAGCATGTGGGTCCGCATGGGCCGGGGCTGGGATTTTATCCTCGGTTCTCAGGGATTCAAAGCGAGCACTTTAACCGCTGAACCATCCCAGCTTTCCCAGTATCTAGACTCTTTTTGTGCATGTGGATGTCCAGTTGCTCTAGCACTGGTTGTTGAAAAGACTATCTGTTTTCCATTATATTGCCTTTCTTCCTTTTGTCAACAATTAGTTGACTATACTTATACAGTATATCTCTTTCTGGGATCTCTATTCTCTTTTATTGATCTATTTGTCCATTGTTTGGCCAATACCCACAGCCTTGATTTTTGTAGTTTTATAGTAAGTCTTATAGGCAGAAATCATGTTGTTGTTCTTCAATATTGTATTGGCTATTTTGGGGCTATTACCTCTCCATTGAAACTTTAGAATCCATTTGTTGATATCCACAAATAACTTGCTAGATTTTCATTAGGACTGCAGTAAATTGATGGATCAAGTTGGGAATTACTTAATATTGAGTTTTTTTATGCATACATCAAATATCTCTCTATTTATTTACTTTTTAAATTTTATTCATTAGAATTTTGTAGATTTTCTTATATAGATGTACCTATTTGATAGGTTTACTACAAAACATTTTATTTTTTGGGTGTGAATTTAAGCAGTATTATCTTTTTAATTTCAAATTCTATGTGCTCATTGTTGTTTTATCAGGGGTTCTCAACCCCTGGGTCATGGACTTGTCTGTTAGGAACCAGGCTGCACAGCAGGAGGTGAGTGGCAGGTGAGTGAGCAAAGCTTCATCTGTATTTACAGCTGCTCCCCATTGCTTGCGTTACCAACTGAGCTCTGCTTCCTGCCAGATCGGAGGCAGTGTTATACTAGTTGTATAATTCTTTCTTTATTTTAGTTTTTTTTTGAAGATTTGTTTCATTGTTTGAGAGAAGGTAAAAGAAAGAGTGAGAGAAAGAGAGAAAAGGGGAGGGCCCAGAGCAATCTCCATAGTTGTATGTCATTAGTTGTGACATGGCTTCATTCCACACAGGTGGATGTGGGACTGCACAGAGCAGGAGCTAAGCTGGGGACCTCCCAGAGGTGAGAACATTTGTCACCATCCCAGCTGATACCAGTTGTACTGCATTTCAGCATGTAGGTTTGCATGGACTGGGGCCAGGATTCAATTCTCAGACCTGTGTTTGCAAGACAAGTGCTCAAACTACTGAGCTATCCCAGCATCCCCAAATTATTTTATATATATTACAATGTGATAATAATAGAAATAATATGCACAAAAATGTAATACACTTGAATCATCCCCAAACCATTTCTTCCTTCTCACCTCCAACCCCCAGTGTGGTCCGTGGAAAAGTTGTCTTCCATGACATTGGTCCCTGGTACCAAAAAGGTTGAGACTACTGTATTATATAGAAAAGAGAATGACTTTTGTATATTAATATTGTACCCTATAAACTTGTTGTAATAGTTTATTAGTTCCAGGACATTTTTGTTTTTGGTCAATTATTAAAGATTTTCTACTAAATGTTATCATCTATGAACAATGACAGTTGCTGTTTTTCTTTTCTATCTGTACAAATTTTATGATATTTTTTTCTTGGTCTAGTGTATTACCTAGAACTTCTAGTATAATGTTGAAAAGGAGTAGTTATAGAAAACATATTTGCCTTTTACCTAATCTTAATGGAAAAGGCTTGGTTACTCACCATTAAGAATGTTGTTAATTGTAGGGTTTTTTTACATAGTCTTTATCAAATTGTGATAATTCCCATTTATTCTGACATTACTGAGAGTTTTTATTTTTTTTTATTATTTTTATTATTTTAAAAAATCATCAGTGGGTTTTGGATTTTGTCAAATGTCTTCTACACTTATTGATAATCATGTGATTTTTTTCCTTTTAGTCTTTTCATATTATGTATTACATTAATTGAACCAGTTTTTCACACCTGGGACAAGTCCCATTTAATCATGGTGCAGCATTCTTGCTAACATTTTGAGTATTTTTACATTTGTGTTTATGTGTTTTATTGTTCTATAGTTTTTCTTTCTTGTAATTTCTTTGTGTAGTTTTGGTACTGTTAATATATTGGGCATCTTAGTTGCTTATAAGTTTTGGCAATTATGAATATTGTTGCTATAAATATCTGTGTGCAGGTTTTGTGGGGATATGTTTTCAACTATTTTGAATAAATACCAAGTAGTGCAAATGCTGGATGGTATGGCATAAGTATGTTTATGAAAGAATGCCTCTTATGGGATAGACTTGTACCCCTATTTGAAAGAAGTAGGACACTGAAAAATAATTATGAAGACATATTATTAAACATTGGGGGAAAAAATAGAACTAAAATTTCTAAGAGAAAGTAAATGAACAAGTAAGCTCCATAATTACTATAGCTTTCTACCCAGAGACACTAAACATGTTAAAAATAACAGCACCACAAGGGATTAAGGAGAGAAGTAAGGGAATGTATGTTTTATGTGAAGCTGTATAATCATGCCTAGAGATATATTGATAAATTAAGGACAGATATTCTAAACTCTAGAGCAACCACACACATACATGTGAATGTGCGCACACACACACACACACACAAAGGCTCACACATATACACACACAGACGCGCACACACACATACAAGTCTAACTTGTAAGCCATTAATTCAAATAAAATGGAATCATAATCAAAGTACTGAATTTGGGGAAGCCAGGATAGCTCAGCAAGTTACACATTCACTTTGCAGCCCCAGGGACTGAGGATTGAATATCAGCCCTGGCCTGTGTGGACTCATATGCTGAACTGGGGTGTGCTTCCCATGCGGGAGGCCCCTAGTTTGATTCTCAACCCCTGTTTTGGCTCCTGGCATGAGGGGCCATGCCTCCCATGTGGGAAGCCCTTAGCCCAGTTACCTCCCTGTGCAACCCCAACCCACCTGTGTGGAACAAAATCATGTAAAAAAACCTGATGACATACAATTATAGAGACTACTCTGGGCCCTACCATTTCTCTCTGTTTCTCTCTGTCTCTGTCAAAAACAAACAAAAAGGTAACCTTAAAAAAAGTATAGAATTAGAACAAGTCAGGAAAAAAGGGGAATGAAGAAAAAAAATCCTGGATAGATAGAAAATATATTCAAACATATTAAAAGTTACATAAATGTAAGTAGTCCAAATACTTCAAATAAAAGACAGATATTTTCAGACTGGTTTTAAAAAGAAATGTATGGTTCTACTATATGTTTATAAGATAAATATACTTTAAATTAAAAAAAAGAATGGAAAGTTTACTATATCAGATAGAAAAAATATATATTATTAATTCACTAAGTATTAGACTGTTGGAATGGTTCTATAAACATTAAAGTACACTATAAGGCAAAAATTATCAGGGATAATGGATACATTTTATAATGATAAAAATTAAATTAATCAAAGAAAAATAAAAAGCTTTATTAGGTACAAAAATATGTATACATCTAATAACAGTGCCTCAAGGTACATGAAGCAAATATTGTCAGATTTGACAGAAGTAATAGAGATATCCATAATTATAGTTGTAGATTTTAAGCCTTTTATCTCAGTAAGTGATAGTACAAGTAGTCTCCCCGCCAAAAAAAACCAGTAAAGATAAAAATGACTTGAAAAATATTGTCAACCAAATTTATTGCAATTGATAGCTCTATAAGATCTGAGAATTATGTTTGTAAACTTGCAACAATTCACTTACATTAGCACTGTACAAACAGGTTGGTAAAGTTTCATAACCTTGGTATATCAGTATCTCATAGTTGTGTTCAAGTCGATGTGTGGCACTGTCTTGCTGAGGGGTTCATTACTGCTGTTGCATGTTTTTGTGTGCTGTCACTAGAATGTCAGAGTTTGAATTAGAGAAATGAACAATCATGACATTTCTCATTAAACTTGGCAAGAGTGGAAACAAAATCAGGGTCATGTGAGTCCAAGTTGACAAGGATAATGCCATGAAGAAGAAAGCAGTGTACAGATGGATTAAACATTTTTCTTAGGGAAGAAAGCATCACTGATGAAGAGAGGTCAGGAGGGCCAGTACTAAGCAGAACTAGAAAAAGAACTAAAAATATCATCAAATTATGCATCAAAATCATTGAGTGACTGTGAGAAGCATAGCAAACCAAATAAACATCAATAGAGAAACAAAAAATCTTCAGTGAAAATCTTGGCATGAGAGAGGTGTGTGCAGAAGTGGTCCCAGAGGAGCTCACTGAAGAACAAAAGCAAAAGAGAGCAGAGGTTTTCTAAGACATTTTGGAGAGGCAAGACTATGTTTTGGGTCATGTTATCACTGGTGATGAAACATGAGTGTACCAATATGACCCTTAAACAAAGCATGAAAGTGCACAATGGAAGTCCTTAATTCTCCATGACCAAAATAGTGTTGTCGATCTATCAAGAGTCAAGATGATGTTGCTAAATTTTTTTTTTAATAAGAGGGATTGCTCATTATTAATTTGTACCAAGTGAATAGTCAACCAAATTGACTATTTGAAAGTGCTGAAAAGGCTGTGTGAAATATTTAGACAAAAAACACTGGAACTTTTCTCCAACAACTCATGGCTCTTGAATCATGACAGTGCACCAGTTCACAGAGCACTGTCTGTGAGGAAATTTTTGACCAGTAAATAAATAACTGTATTGAAACACCCTCACTACTCACATGATCTGGCCACCAATGACTGTTTTCTTTACCCAGAGATAAAGAAAATCTTGAAAGGAAGACATTTTGATGACATTCAGGACATCCAGGGTAACACGACAACAGCTCTGATGGCCATTCCAGAAAAAGAGTTCCAAAATTGCTTTGAGGGTAGACTAGGCACTGGTATTGGTGCATAGCTTCCCAAGGGGAGTGCTTCAAAAGTGACTATAATGATACTCAGCAATGAGATATGTAGCACTTTTTCTACGATTATAGAAAGTATACAGGTATAAAATATTCTACCCAAGAATAAGAGAATACACATTCTTTTTAGTGCACATAAAATATTCTCTAAGTTGGGGAAGCCGGGATGGCTCAGTGGGTTGAGTGCTCACTTTGCAGTGCCAGGGCCCGGGGATCGAATCCCAGCCCCAGCCCGTGCGGACCCATATGCTGAGCTGGGGAGCTCCCCCAGTTCAATTCTCTCTCTGTCTCTGTCTCTGTATCTTTCTCTCTCTCTGTCAAAACTATAAAAAATAAATAAATAAATAAATAAATTATCTGAATTAAAAAAAACAAAAAACCAACAAAAACAAAATATTCTCCAAGTACATCATAGACTATAGAAAATAGTGTCAAGAAATTTAAATAGATTTAAACAATAGAAGACATTTTCTCTTAATACATTAGAATTAAAAAACAAAACAAAAATTTATTTAGAAAATCAATAAATATATTAAAATTAAACATCTTTGTAAGATAATTTCATAAAATTAATTGGAACTATATGAAAGTGAAAATAACTTATGGTATCAAAATGTGAGAGATGCAGATAAAGATTAATATTTCTCTGGTGGAAATTTGTTTTTTAAAATGATTTCGTAAGAAATTAAAAAAAAATCTAGTTTTAATGCAAAAATAGCCAAAACACTTAAAAGAAAATGAATTACACTGCCTGATTTCAATACTTTCTAAAAAGCTACAGTAATCAAGACATTGCAGTATTGGAATAAGAAGAAAAATATAGAACAATGAATAGAATAGAATCCAGAAACAGACAAATGCACTTATAATCAGCAGTTTTTTAATGAACTACTTTAAAAAATGCAAGAAACTTGCACTTATTTAATGGGAAAAGAAAGTATTTTCAACAAAAGGATTTTTTAAGAAACAAATAAACTATAATTCACCTCATTACATAAGCAAAATAAACTTGGAAACCTAAAACTTTAAAATTTCTAGGGGAAGCAGGGATGGCTCAGTGGGTTGAGCGCTCACTTTGCAGCGCCGGGGACCGAGGATCGAGTCCTGGCCCTGGCCCGTGCGGAACCATATGCTGAACTGGGGAGTTCCCCCAGTTCAGTTCTCTCTCTGTCTCTGTATCTCTCTCTCTCTCTCTCTCTCTCTCTCTCTCTCTCTCTCTGTCAAAAATAAATAAATAAATAAATAAATAAATAAATAAATAAAACTTTTAAAATTTCTAAAAGAAAAAAAAATAGGATAAAATTGATGTAAGTTTATTTAGGTAACTATTTCTTTGGTAGAATGCAAGACAAATGAACAATGTAAAAAGCTATAAATGAAGAAAACTGATAAATTTAATGTCACCAACATTAACACTTCCATTCTATGAACGCCATTACTTAAAAAAAAGAAAGGTAGCCCACAGACTAGTTAAACATATTTGCATTACATATATTTGGCAAAAGACTTATATTTAGAATATCAAAATAATTTTTATAATTCAAGAAGAAAATTTGAAACTTGATTTGAAAAATGTGGACAATGGATTTGAGTAGATATTTCACCAAAGAAGATACATGAAGGGTCAATAAACAAAAGTAAACATGCTCAATGTTATTAGGGCTCAGGGAAATGAAAAGTAAAAGAATGTGATACTGCTGTACACCCACTAGAATAGCTAAAATTAAAAATACTGAAAATATCAGGTGTTGACAAGGATGTGAAGCAACTGGAAGTTTCATACATTACTAATTGAAATTAAGTAACCACTTTTGCAGTTAGTTTGGCATTTTCTTACTGTACAACCCAGCAATTCTATATCTAAGTATTTACCTCAGAGTAATGCCTTGCACATAAAAGCTCATAGAAGCTTTATTTTCACACTAGGCAATCAAATTCAAAAATCCAAGTAAATGAAAAAAAATGTAGTATATCCATATAATGGAACACTGCTCATCAATTAAAAGGGAGGAAAAAAAAAAAGACTGTATTATTATATACCAAGTACACAAATGAATATAAAAAGCATTATGGTAAACAGAAGAAGTTGCACTGTATGATTTTTATATACAAAAAATTCTATATCAGGGGTATGCTGGGATGGCTCAGCAGGTTAAATGCTTGCCTTGCACCCTGCAAGGTCTGGGGATGGAATCCTGGCTTCAGCCTGCACAAACCCATATGCTGAACTGCGGCACAACTGATAACCTCCTGAATGGTGGCAAAGGTTCTTGTCTCCCATGCACGAGGCCTCTGGTTGAGTTTCTGTCTTGTGCCCCACACATCCACCAGTGTGGAATGAAACTGTGTCACAGCTGATGATGTACGGCTATGAAGACTGCTCTGGGTCCTCCAATTCTCGCTCTCTCTTCCCCTCCCTCTGTCTCTTTCTTTCTCACCTTCTCTCACAAACAAAAGAAACCTTAAAAAATTTTTTTTACATCAGGTAAAGTTAATCTATAGCAGGGGTGGCCAACTTTTCTGTATATAAGATCTACTTTTTATCTTAAAAGTGTGTCACGATCGACTTGTTGTCATAGGCGTAGTATAAGGGGGAAGAAGGGGTGTGAAATGCATACTATGCTTGTACACTGTGTTTCAGTATAAGGTGCATTCCAGCGAGGGATGGGTAGATAAGTAAAATATATGTTCAAAACTACTTTTTATTTTTTAAATCACTTATTAAGTTTTCGAGATATAGGCTCATGAAGAAAATAAATTTCCACACCCAACTTTTGATTGCAGCATTCCGTACATGCGGTACCTAAAAAATTCGATTTTCCAACACTTTTACAAGATACATTTTTACTAATTTAAAATGCAATTTAATTTTTTTATCAACTGCAATGTATAAGTTGTTGTACTATTTGTTCGTAAATATGAAAAAGTTGTTATAAAAATGCACAGTATGGCTGATAATTTGATTTCAATGTTTCACTTTCTCATTTTTTTGGGGGCCAGGAAAATTTATCATGAAAGAATAATATGACTTACTTTTTGCTAATCTATCAATAGCTCGCTGAGTACACCTCATACTGAAATATAGATATACGGCTTATCTACCTACGTAGGAAACAACAACAATAATTATTTAAAGGGCCAAAAAACTCACGTCCAGGGGAATTAAAAGAACATGGATAATTATTAACAATATTTATTAATTCCAAGTAGCTACAGATAAAGACAGATTTAGAATTTACTTTGTTGCCTTAACATTAATGGGAAGACTGAGTTTGCATGTCTCTAACCAAGGAATCATAATTAGGTGTATATCCTGACAAAGATAATAATAATGAGTCTTCAGTATGGGAATCAGTCAGGACAGAACGTTGTTTAGTCTTCGTTAGCTTCAAGTACGAAAATG
>PVKE010017140.1:0-31124 GCA_004027555.1 Craseonycteris thonglongyai
GTTTCTTCCCTGCAAATAATGTATTTTTAAATTTTTTATTTGATAAACTTCCACTGTGAAATTACTCTTAGAATTGAAGGGATAAAAGCAGTAGTCATGTACTGTTAGTTTGATGTGGTCATTTTGAGATAGAACAATTTAATTTTATCTTATATTAGGGATAGAATCTCCAGCAACTTTCTATGGGAAAAAATAGCTTGCTGCTAAGTTTCCTAATAAAAGAAAAATTATTCACTGAAAAAAACTGTCAAACTGTACCACCTCAGAATATGAATTGTGCCTCTCCAGTGAATGTTGTATACAAGAATGTTACATTTGTAAGAGCACAGGACACTCAATAAATTTTAAATGAACTATAAAGAGAAAAAAAAAAAAACCAGTCTGAAAACTCTACACACTGTACGATTGAAATTATACACCATTCTGGAAAAGTCGAAAGTATAGCAACACTAAGAAGATCATGGTTGCCAAGGAGTTGAGATGAGGGTGTTGAGTAGGTAAAGCACAGGGGAAATATTATGGTGGTAAATGTATTCTGTACTATCATGTAATAGTGGATACATGTATCTGTCAAAACCCATATAACTTTATAGCACAAAATGGAACCTTAATGTATAGAAATTTTTTTTAAAGCATTTAGGAGGTTGTGAGATCCCAGAAAAGAATGTTAAAACTGACGAAACACTCTAATTGTATTACAGATGTACCAAATAGTCTCACTGCTGGAAGAATATAATAGTGCTAACTAAGTAACTGTAAAAATAACTGAAATCTGTAAGACTAAAGTCAATATAAACTGTATCTCAGCACTGTACTCCATTTGGTAAAGATTTTCCCACATGGGTACAGATGACAATTTTGGTAACACCATAAATGTATACTGGCATTGAACAACTAAGAAAATGAATGGCAGATGGTGGGCCAGGTTTCTCCCTATGAAATGGGAGGTTCTCGACAAGCAAGGGGAGAGGACCAAAGTGATCCAGGTGGTAACACACAGGTTGGAGATATCAGTATGTTTTAATGTTTGGTTTAGATAGATACAAATGGTTACATATAGAAATAGTCATAGGTATTTTTAGTACGAGTATATAGATTAGTATACACACATATATATTAGTATAGGACACATGTATATCCTGACACTGTCAGCTTAGAGGACCTAAAAAAAATAATACCCCAATAACAAAAAGCATGTGTAGTGTCCAGATCTTGGCTTCTATTAATAATATCATTCTCCAATTAAAGGAATCGGGTTCCTTGGAGAAGTGGCTAGGGTAGAAACCTATAAGATGAGCTTGGAGCATTTTGTAGTGCTAGAGAGTGAGAAAATGCTCCAAAAATAATTTAAAACACACACACAAAATTAATAGGGTATGTCAAAGGCAACTAAGAGCTAACTGAAAAAGCTCCCAATGGCCAAACCAGAATGATTTAAACAACAAAATAAAGTAGTACTAGGTTATAAACAAAGTATAAAATAAGCATGAGTCCACCTGATATAGCTAAATGATTAAATATTTTACAAAACAGGAATAATACCTTAATTGCCTGTGTAAAAGAATTCCCTCTAATTTATGCCAGATATTAGTTAGATATTAGAACATCATGAGAATGAAGAGGAGGGAGAATTAGGTAGATACTCCACCCTCCTAGTGGGAGAGGAGATCATAACTCCGCACTTGTTAAGTGTGGGCTGCACACAGTGACTTCCTTCCAAAGGGTACAGTGTGAAAAGGGGGGAGAGAGCAACTTTACAGTAGAGAAATCTGACAAACACTATCTCAGTAAGTGACCAAAGTTAATATCAGCAGTGATATAAGTCAGGCTGATAAATAGCATCTTTGATGGGATGAAAATGGTATTTTACCTCTGTGCTCTTCCTCCCAAGAACCCAGAACCCCAGTCTAATCATGAGGATAGCATCATGCAAATCCCAATGGAGGGACACCCTCACAAAATTTCTGACCAGCACCCCTTAAAACTACCAAGGTTGTCAAAAACTAGGAAAGTCTGAAAAATTGTCACAGCCAAGGGGAGTCTAAGGGGATGTGGCTAATGTAAATGTGGTTTTCTGGATAAAATCCGGAAACAGAAAAAGGTAAACAGTAAGGAATCTGAATAAAGCATAGATATTAATTTTTATAAATGGTTTTCTGCTTTGAAAGCTTTTAGCACCGAACCTGGTGCCAGATGTTAGTTAGGTATTAGAACATCATGAGAATGAAGAGGAGGGAGAATTAGGTAGAGGATTAGTTTGGGGAGGGGGAGTTTGGGAGTTAAAAATCCTACTGTTACATTCAGATAGATATTTATCAGCACAATAGGCAGTCATTGAAGCCACAGCAAACTATATAATTACTAATGGGGGCTTCTAAGTCTAGAACCTGGGAAATATATTCTGTACAAGATGGACAGAGAAGGAACAATTTGGGAAAGAGATTTATCTGGAGGTGGAAAGGCAAGCAAAATCAGATCATAGTTCAAAAACAAAGAAAAGCATCTCCCCAGAAGGACATTTGGTGTTCAAAGTTTTGTCTGTGACTTCAGTTAGGTCAGTTTTAGAAGAGTTGAATTTAGAATGAAACGTGAGGGAGTCAAGGCTGTGAGACATGAACTGCTGGGGCAATGAAGAAAAGGGGAGAAATGTGACTCAAGGTGACACAGGTGGTGGCAACGTCTTTATTACAGTACTTAATGTTTGAGAACTTTGTTAATATTTTGAACCAACAGTGGAAAGGAAGCAATAGAAGATACAAGAAGATGGGGTGGCTGACAGAATAAGGTCTGTGAGGGGCCATGAGGGGAAATGATCCAGTTTCCAATTGACATAGTCAGCCTTGGAGAGACTGATGATCCCTCTTCCCTTAAGACAAGCAAGAAAGGAGCAAGGATGAGTACCAATGCAGCCCGCTGCTGATGAAATTGACGATGATGACGATGACGATGATGATGATGATAGCTGCAGCAAACATATATCAAGCTATTTCTATGGACTTTACTTACACTGGGTGTTTCACTCAGAGCAAACCTCCAGGAGGCATGTACTATAGTTATTTTCATCCTACAGCTGATGACATTGAGTTCAGCTAGGTTAAATGACTTGCCCAAACTGGTATGTGGCAGAGCTTTATTGCTCCCCACAACACTCTCCTCAGAATCTTTCAGACCTCATCCCTCTCTTGGTAGCAGTGGTATGTTTAGGTGCTCTTCCAATAGATAAACCTGCGTGTGGGAAAGAAAGGGGATGTTGAGATACTTCTCATGTGCCATGGAGTCTTGAGTACATCACCTGTCATCTCTGGGACTCAGTTTCCCATCTGGGAAATGAAAGACTTGGTCTAGATGAATCATTTCAAACCATTTCTACCTCCAACATTCTTTGATAACTTTTAAAGAGCCAGAGAGGCTTGGGAAGAGTACGCTACTTAGCTATAAAATCCTTCATAATTTTTAAAGTGAAGGATACGGCTCATTCAACCCAGGAGTCAGGAAATTTTTTTCTGTAAAGGTCCAGATCCTAAATAGAGTAAACTTTCTGTTAACTAGAACTCAAGCAAAAGGAACTCTCAAGCAACTGGCAAAAAAAATCTAAGAAATATTACTCTGTGTATCCTGAATGAGTGCCAATTAACTGAGAAACTTCTTACATTTACCTGGCATCTACCAATCCCCGTGGATACCAGTTAATGGAGAGTGTACTGTATTTTAAACCTTTCAGTCCAAATAGTATCTGGCATTACTACTTAAGTCTGTAATTATAGTAGTGAAAGCTGTCATAGACAATATATAAATGAATGAATGGGGTTTTGTTTGAATAAAATTTTATTTACAAAAACAGGCTATAGGCTGTATTTGTCCCATGAGTTGTAGTTTGCCAACTCCTAGAGCTTGGGAGCTATGGCCATGAATAACACCTCCCTCTCATTTACTCAAAGGATGACCTCAGATAAGTCTGTTAAACTTGCCTGGGATCCGTAAGTTAGAGACCACAGGAAACAAAGCTTTTACCTTAACGTGACATGAGGAGGCAAAGCTATAAAAAGTGGTAGTAAAACACTGAGAACAGATTTAGGGACATCATACATAATGGCTAGGCCAGCTGTTCTTTCTTTCCAGTGACTATTAAATAAGAAAAATGGGATTAAACTGCACCAAGTGTTATTTAAGTTAAGAAAAAAAGGGAGGGGAGAGATAAATGATTGGCTATGAAATAGCATGCTGCACTCTAGAGTAAAGCAGAAGATTTGGCTTCTTTGGGTATCTTGAAGAATTAAATAGATAATGATGCATTAACAATCATCAGAAATAAGTCCAAAGAGGAACAGATGGGAAGTAAACTTGAAGCCTTCATCTCTTGGCCTGTGAAACTCACAAGGCTACTAATCGTTCTACATCACCATGGACACTTGGCTGCATCCAAAGTATCCATTCACCCCTTGCTAACATTCCCCATTTACATTTGAGACACTGTGTAATTCTGGGAATGCTGACTCCGTCCTCATCTCCAGTGGTAAGCAGGTGATCTAGCCAAAGCCAGCCAAGGGAAAGGATCAGAATGACTCGCAGTCCACATCTGAGATTGAAGGAATAAGGGCATATTCACCTTGTCTGGACAGACAGGGTAACATGTGCACAGCAGGCCTGGAACTGCTGGCAGCCATTTGCTACCATGAGGGAAGCCAGACTCTAGATGATGCCAAAACACCAGGGAGGACAGACCAAGAGAATCACAAGTAATAAAGTCGGAATCCTAATGATACTGTGGTCTACTGAATCAATATCACTTGAAGCCTACCCTATTTGGCCTTTGAAACTTACATGTCTGACACATGCCCTTTGTTTTCTAAGCCAGTTTGAGTTGGTTTTTCTGCTACTTTCAAAAGCATACATCCTAACTGATATAGAGTCTTTCCCTGATTTGTATTTATTCATGCCTTGGGCAAGGAGATGAAATGAATGTTTAAAAGTGACCCTAACACTTCTATCTACTTCTAAAATATTTTCCTAAACTTTAAATTATTTTGAAAGTGCAATCAAATGATCACCTTATCAGCAGTGTGGTTCCAACCTGTCAGCAACTCACATCTTCCAGAGTTTCTGAAAGCAAAAGACTGACTAAAGCCCTCTGCCCTTTTAATCGAATCAGATATAAATGATCAAAATTCAAAGTTCCTCTTGCAAATCAGTTCTGTCCTCAAGTCTCTAAACTTTTATCTCAGATGGCCTCTGAGGAAAAGCTACAGAAATGAAGCCAACAATGCACTATTTCCAGCCCCCAGAGAACCCCATCTAAGGACAAGAAATAAGACATTTGGATTCTTTATGTTTTAGGACAGAAGAAGAGAGATTTCTCATTTATTCAGGAATGAGGGGGAGGATTAGAAAATTCTAGGTTATGTTTCATTCATTTTTTCCATTCTATTTTTTTATTTCCTCCAGGAATTACAGTACCACAGGAAATTTTTAGTGTTCAGCATATTGGATACTTTACAGGAACATAAAAACAAAAACAGGACAACCTATTGACCATCGTAACATTTCTTCCTTGCTAGCCAGCAGCAAAACAAAGATAATGTATTAACCAGCCTTTCCAATCCATTCATCTTCTCAAGATACGCTGGATTCTTAGCCTGGAAAGATGCACGGAGGTGAACATCCATCTTTTACATGTCATTGAAACAAGGCTACTACCTCAAACACAAAGCCATCTTTTTTTCCTTTACTATTACTAAGTAAAACTTTTCCAAATGGCATGCCCTCCTGAAAACTCAAATATAGATAGAACAGGCCCACTACAAAAATATGCATTTATCTACGTGCCCAGAATATAAAGGGAATCAAGTAGGTCAAATAGAAAGCAAACGGAAAAGCAGATGCAGGGACCTCAAAGACAGTGCATGGATCCTACTCCTTCTTTCAGTTATGTTTCTGATGAGCTTTCTTGGGATTCTATGCCTATAAGAGAATATAAAACACTAGAAGGGAAGGGCAAACAGTCTTAAAGTGTGAGAAGGATCCCAGTGGGTCTCTCAGATCCTGACGGCAGCTTCTGCTTCTACCTGCCCTGATCTATTCGTCCCCCTCCTCATCCTACTAGCTTTTCCCTCATCTCTTCCAAGTGTACGCTTATCTACAAATGGCACTATCCTCTGGTGCCCATGGGTTTGAAATCCCATTAGCATTATTCTTGAATTACTTTTTCCTTCTTAGGGGAACACAGGAGTCTAAAGTTATAACCATTATTCTAAGCAAAGAAAGCCAAAGGCCATGGTGCCCTTTCTTAGAAGATATCTGCATACTTGCTTTGAAAAGGATGAAATAACATTTGCAAATACTCTGCTGGAAATTCTTTTGTATAGTCATCTTACGTGCTTTTTCTGTATTTCTTTCTAAATTGAGTACAGAAGAACTCTCCCTTTCATATCCTAAAGAAAGTCCTACAAGGACGTCACGGCTCAACGTCAGAATTAGAATAGGTAGAGGTTAAAACGATTTCCAAGAACCCATACCTCTGACACCAAGAATATTATAAAAAGTCTAGGATGCCCCTTCTCTCTTGCTGACGAGATGATAAATCAGCTGCCTAGAGCCCTATCTGTGAGACTCCCTTGTGTCCTTTCCTGTCCCAGGTCACTAAAGGAGCATACCAATTTCAGGTCTCTGAACCCTTGAAATTATTGAAAAGACATCCCTTAGGGGAAAAAGCTGGAAGAATTTGGAGGATTACCCAAATACTTTGTGAGCAGTGTCCTTGAGAGTGAATAAAATTATCCTGAAATTTCCATTAACCCTGCAAGTAATAGAATCAAAGAGTGATCTAGTTCAGAAAGTAGAGGGGCCCTAAATTGGCTTGTAACTCCTCAGGCTAATACCTCTCTTAATTGACCATGTCTCTATCTCCAGCCCTGCTAATGACCATTTACTTTTCACAAACACCATACCAGTCCAGGACAGAGAACAAATCTTGTTCACCCAGTAAAATCTGTGTATGTCTAATTTTTTGAAAATTCTTTGTAAAGTCAAATTAACTATTAGTCATACTCCTTTCCCATTGTAGAACAAAAGAATATACACTAAAACAATGAGAAGTTTCAGAATCTCCTTGCAACCAACAGTTGATACAAATAAGGATAATGATAATATTAATTTCCACTAGCCTCACCTGGTGACCTGAGGCACCAACCGACCTTGAGAATCCAAATAAATTAACATTATAACACAGTTAAGCAGCTCCAAGCAAACTATTCTGGTGGTATTACTGACATTTGAAACTAGGTAGTATTCCTTTGAAATTGGATAACTAATTTCTCAAGGATCTGCAAAGAACCATGGCATCAAAGCCATAAAATGAGGGTGGGGAAGACTTGTAAACAAAGCCAAGTTGAATATTAAATAAGAAT
Organism: Craseonycteris thonglongyai; assembly: GCA_004027555.1. Lineage (NCBI taxonomy): Eukaryota > Metazoa > Chordata > Mammalia > Chiroptera > Craseonycteridae > Craseonycteris > Craseonycteris thonglongyai. Next base: position 7,404 of record PVKE010017140.1, read on the forward strand.
ATGTATAGGATTATTTTGGAGGCTCAGCTACTGTGAAGCAGAGAAAAGTAAGAAAGGATTTTCCACTACTATAAAAACCGCACTGAGCAATGAAGAGAAACATTCTAGATGGCGAATCACCTTCACTGACAAGCTACAACACATTCAACATAGGCCAGCTTCTTGAACAATAAGATTTGGCCTGAAAAAAAATATCAAAGATGTGGAATGAGGAAAGTATGAGTAAGCCTTTATCTCTACCATTCACCCACTCCTCCCCTAGCAAAATGGCTTTCTATCATCTCTGTTTAAAGAGATGGAAATTAAACATTCAAGTGTCAAATCTGATGACTTCTGCTCTTAAGTAATTTTTTTAGGTTTATAAAACAATGAACCCAAAGAGATTTCACACATACACACGCACATGTGCGCACAAGTGCGTGTATGCACATGTTTAATTCAACATCACATTTATATTCATAAAACTTCAATTCTTTTTCCTTGGTCCACATTATTAATGGACACATAGTTCTGCTCAATATTTTCCACATATTTTTCCATATAAATATTCCATCTACATATCTGCCATTTTAAACAGCTTTGCATTCTTAAGGACACAGGGCAACTGTCCCACCTAACACATGCACACACGTATCTACATATATAATATACTCTTTCTTCTCCTTGCAAGGAGTAAAATAACTACAAACAGAAACCTAAAGATAATGGAAAATGATGAAACCTTCTTTTCCTAGTCTGTATCTCTTTCTTCATCCCCACAAATAAACCAACCATCAAAGTGGTTTCTTTATTTGCTCTCATAAAAGACAAACTGATGCAAGTATAGCCTTTTCCAACCCCAGCTCTATCTAGAGTTTCCAAAGTGGACTGCTAAAGAATATTAATACTTGGATCCCACACCTAGAGATGTGATGTAACTGGTGAAGTGGAAAGGGTCTTCAATTTTTAGACAGATGGACTTGCACTTGAGTCCCTTATCTACCACTATGAGTTATATACTATTGAGTAAGTTATTTAAATTCTCTGCCTCAGTCTTCTAACCTATACAACAGAAATGGTATTACTGAGAGGGTCAGAGATATAATATATTCAAAACCCCCAGCATATGCCCTGGCAAACGGCATCCCTTCCAAAATAGAAGGTTGTTGTTATTAATACACACAATTCTTCAGATTTCCTGATAGTAAAATAAAAACCACAGTGAAAGAGAAGGCTATGCAGCCTTTAAAGATTCTAATGTGCTTTAAAATGCCATGCTGTTTAGTAGGTACATCCTTGAAAAATTGTACAGTATCTGCAATAGTACTTATAACATCTTAAAGACATAATACGTTTTTAGTGCTAAGCAATGATGTATCTCCTTTATTTTTATAACACATTTCTTTTTATTAAATGTCTTTATCTAATTTAACACAAATATATTAACTGGCTGGGTTATTATATTACCAATACTCTCAACCACACCAGAGGGTAACAGAAAGCTCTTTAATGTTTATTTAACAGTAGAACATTACTTATGTGTAAATGAAGCCTGAAATTAGTAGTCTGTTGTATAATGGTGTTGTTTCTTATGTTTATTTTTCTAAGTTACATATGAAATTATGCTGTATACAAATATGAGTAGATATAAGCTGGATACATTACCAAGATACTGTTAAGCTGTCATGGTCTAATAGCCCTCAGTAGCATTTCACTTGTGTGGTGTCTTGCTACCAAATGCCAGCAACGCAAAATGTGTGACTGAAAAACTCAAATAAAAACAGGAAAAGAAATACACATGTAAATGTGGCAGAAGTCTTTTCCTTTCAGTACATTGACCTGAATTAGAAACTTTTTTTTTCTCTAAAGCAATCCCATATTTCTATAAATACTTCCCTCTAGTAGAAGAATTCCAAAGGAAAAGGGGCAAAAAGAGGCGCATTGGAAACGTCACAAGTCCTCTCTTCTACAGGATGGCATGGTCTTCCTTTTCACAGAAAAAGTCCCAGCCCTGTTACTAGAAATGAAAGTGAATAATTCACGAGAATAGAAGGTCTGGCCACTACATGGAGTATAAGCACGCTGGCTCATGGGAAAGGGAGCAAAAGGGAGCAAATGCAATTATTTTCATTCTCAGTCTTCATGTTCCAGACATTGGAAAGAATAAGAGGTAATGGAAAAAGTGCCTGGAGGCACCGCCCCAAACGTCTTAAATCACTATTTTGAACCTTCATTAACCATCAAAAATATGCTATGCCAAACACAGGCTTTAGCAGATACCAATCATAAGCACATTTTCTCATAAATGAACAGGGGCGGGGGGGTGGGGGGAACCCCGGCTCTGGCCTCTTTGTTCCTCCTGAGCCTTTTCTCTGGGAAAATATTGCTTTAAATTGCTATTTGTTCACATAATGGACTAGTGCCTTTGAGGTCTTTACTGCTAAAAGTGCTCTTAATGTAGAGTCAATATACATGTAAAGTTAGTGCTGATTATATGCAGCTCAAAGGATTTCAAAACATCTCCCTAGAAGCTTTTCCTTTCTCCTCAGAATTCCCCCATGAGTTTCCTAGAGGCTGGTTTTCAACAGAGCACAACAGAGCCTCCTCTCGAAATGGATTTCCCACAGAAGTGGACTACATCAAAGGAGAGCTCGCTGATGTGAGAGGAAGCTCTCTGATATCATGGAGCCACCATGCAGAAGAACAAAAACAACCTGCTCACAGACACTGGCACTGCTATGTGCCAGGCATTAGTCGCCCCTCTCCCCGTCCCCTTCTCTGCTTTGTGGCCTTTTGCCTTGCAGTTTTAGTACGTGCATTTTGTTGTGCTTATTTTAGAGGTCTTTGACCTTCTCACTTGGAATTTCTGCTACATTTGGTGCACAGCTCTCTGCTACTTCTCTAGCACTTGAAAGAGTTAACCCTTAAAAAGCATCTACACTCCATTCCATTCCACATACACTTCTTAGTAGTCTCTGCCCATGTGTGGCTGTCCCCAGATCCACATCAGCCCTGTTCCATTTCACCCCGTATGCTCATTCCTTCAGGGAGAGCTCCATCACTCTCATGGCAGTAATTACCCTCTATCTGCTGAAGGCCACAACCCACACCTCCTGCTTAACTCTTCTTAGTCCTAGATAGCATGGAGAATGACTGAGACAGAAAACACATTATCTAATTCAACAGGGTAAACAGCAGGCGGGAAACTTTTATCTAAGTCTGGAAAGTGGCTTCCTAAGAAGCAGCTATGAAAAGAGAGTTAAACCATCTAACAAAGGAGATTCGTTTTTTAAGTTGTTGTAGTTTTTTTCCCCTAATCATCCCATCTGAATTAATAACATGGCTTCAAGCTCTGGCTTGTGCTTTTATTGTTTGTCAGTTTCCATTATTTTACACATACACACACACGGACACGTGGACACATGTGCAAGCACTAGATGTTGTATTTTGCACCACAGGTCATTTGTCTCATTTCTTGGAACATCAAGACATACTCACCCCCAAGCAGCCCCACTGACCCTAGTGGGAGATCAGGCTTAAAAATCAGGAAAAACGGAAAGGAATGAGGAACGAGTCTGGATGTCAGATAAAGAAGCACAAACCAGGACACAATACTTGCATCTCATCTCAAGTTTCTTCAAAATAATGTCTATTATAAACCAAAGTCATGAACCAAAGAGCTGCAGAGGCTCAGGAAGGAACTGACCCACACTGGGAAGAGCCAGGGCGCTGCAAAACGCACGCGCCCTGTAGTGGGAGCGGTGGCCACCCCGCCCCGCACAGCGCTGTATGGAACGCCCTCCACTGTCTGACAGCATCTGTCTCTCATATTGCAGCTTACTCTGCATTCGTAATACAATAGAATTCCTGAAGGTTCTCTGGTGCTCCAGTGTGCGACGAGATATTCGATCTGGGCAGGTCCAGAACAAAGTCTAATAGCTTCTTCCCCCAGCTTCGTGCTTCCTCACCGACTTCAGGTCTTGTTCAAATGCCACTTTTCAGGTAGCCCTTCCCTGACCTCACTGTTTCGAATGATTAGCCCTTTACTCCCAGCAACTCCCTTCTCTGCTCTACTCTTCTCCATGACGCTTACTGGCTGACGTACTATAACTTTTATTTATGTATTTGCCTCTTCTTTCTAGAATATGGTACTTCAGGGTAGAGATTTTTTTTTTTTTTATTTTACTCAATGCTCTTTCTTGAATACCTAGATTGGTACCTGGCACATATAGATGCTCAGTATTGTGTGAATCAGATAAAAGAATTAATACTTGATGACTAAATGTCCAGAGTGACTGGACCACTCTGAGTCTTTTAGCTGCTAATAGTAGAATGATAAAACACTGGAAGCCGAGAGATTCACAAGATAAAAAGAAAAAAAAATTGAACCCATATACCTCTCCTGATAATGAAAGCTCCTCAGACACCTCTCTTCATAATAGCACCAACTGCTTTTTAAAGGGACGTGTGTTGTTATGATGACACAAGTCAAGAGAATGGAGAAGATGGGAGGGGGCAATACCTATACAATTTTTGCAAAAATTTGCTTCTTTAAGTCATATTTAAGAAACTACCAAGCCTACTACCACGGAGAGCAGCCAGTATGAAGTCATTATCTGATGTTTGAGGATTTTCAAACCAAAATGTCCTCTCTGGAGATAACTTGTAGAAAACCCAGGGCCTACAGGTGGAGAAGAGACCAGAATGTCATTGTGATAGAATGGAATAAGCATCAGAATGTGAGTGGAGGGTGTGACTTCTAATCCCAACCAGGCTGTGAACCATACAACCTGCATGCTCTGTAAGGTCCTTATTGTGCTGCATTTACTGCTCACGCTATCTCTGAAATCATCATTTAATTTGACAAATTGTTTAAGAATACCTACCAAGTACAAAGCATTGTGCCAGGTTCCATGGGGATGAGAGCAGAGAATCAAGTCCCTGCCCTAAAAAAAAACAACTGAGTTATTGTGTGGCACGTTGAGAATGCTGACCTTGTATGAGCTTCTGAGTTTTATGTGAGTCAAGGGACCTAGGGTGCAATCCTGGAATGAACTGTGACTTCCACATTTGTCTTCATTGGTCCCTTTTAAATCTTTATCTATAGTCACAGGAATGCTACAGAGAGTTATTCCATCATTATTTTGTTATAAGAAAGCTATATACTATAATTATCTCAGGGCTTGCAAATTTTTTGTGACTCCAAGCCTTCCAGAAAATTAATACAATCACAGACTTACCTAGTTTTATTACATTCCGCTTTATTGCAATATTTGCTTTATTATGATGCTTGCTTTATTGTAGTTGTTTGGAACCAAATCTGCAATATCTCCAGGGTGTGCCTGTATGCTGTTAAGCACTCCCAAGTGTGTACAACCATTTATTCACTATGCTCAAAGTAGGCTGACCAGACGTACCATTTTAAATGGAACAGAAAACAATGGTACTAATTTCAAACAGTATATATGGTCAGCCTACTAACACCTTAAATTTAGCCCAGTGAGACTAGAATAATTATATGTACCATTTAAAACAAGACAATACCATTGTTTTCTGGCCCATTTAAAATGGTACATCTGGTCAAACCAGGTCAAAGACAAGTAGCCCAGTAGATAACCTCCTGTTTTATAGAAAGAAGGCATAACATTCATTGTTATTGTCTCCCCCAAAATAAGACTGCCCACCAAGTAAATCAGGTCAAATTTGAAGGAAGTACTTATCAGAACATCCCAAATCAATACACAAGATGGGAGAATGTTAACTAAGAACTATTTTGAACAAACTATTAGGTGGGTGAGTGGAAAATGACTGAAAACTGGCTAAATCTGAACTCCGGGACTGGGTAGGAAGCTGGAGGCCTGAGTTGGGAAACAGAGTTACCAGGAGCTGTAATAAATAGGTCAGCACTGTGTTGTCATTCACATAGAAGGCACTGCTTCCAGGGAAGGAGATCGATAAGCCATTCTCCTAGAATATCCTGTGCAGTTTGGAGCACTCTATTTGGCACGGTCAGGAGATGAGCAGATAAAGAAGGTAAAGTAACAAGAGTTGCCTATGATACCTAGAGACATAGTTAAAATAATACATGCTACCTAAATAAATGAAAAGAATGTGTAGACAGGGCTATCTCTGCAAAGAAACCATTCAAAGCAAGAGTGTTTGGGAAATTACATACTCAGTTACCACTACTAAGTTCAACAATCAGAAACCATCAGAGACAAGATTTCTCCTCCAAGGCAGAAAAAAAAATTTAAAAACGCACTAGTGCCATATTGTGGACATGGCAAATCAGAGTACCGGTATATTAAGAGTGGAGAACTTCCTGAAAGGAGATTTTGACAAAGAAAAGAAGCTGAGGTTTCTTCGGTGAAAGTATCCAACAGGAGATTATGTAAAACTCAAGAAAAATCATACAGCAGAAACTTCACAATAATCCTCACCCAACATCTTTTTTGGAGGTGAAGAGGAATAAGAAAACAAACAAATCCAATTCCAGTAACTTTTTTACACAGACAGTGAAGTTTCAGCCTTATGTTTTTGAAGTACTAAGTAGTTGCTACCTGGCACATCAATAAAGAATCAGTATGGAAATTTTTTAATTTAATTCACACACACACAAAAAAGGAAAAATTGACCATACCTGAAAAGATGCAGGAAGAAATACTAGCAAGAAAAACTTACATTAAATGTGTTTGTGTGTTAAAATAATTAAATAAGAAATATAGGACAGGGACAAACGGTTGTAGTATTAAAAACTGCCTTTTGAAAACCTTACCAAACAGTATCATAGAATGAGGAACTTAAAGGACTTAACCTTTCTGCTTGACCCATGGCAGAATGGAATTATATCTTCCTCAACCTGATTTCCTCCATGAAATCTATTCTGTTTAGGATGAAGGTCAAGTACCAAGTGAGAATGATTTAGTGCTGCTCTTCAAATCCTATTCCATAATCAGACTCTTGTCTCAAAATATCAGCTGGACATTAAAAATGAAAAGGAAAAAAAAAAAGACAAAAAATTTCAGCCACACTCTCAAGAATTTTATGAAGCTGGAATACGACCATTTCAGATTTTATCATCCTCAAGTACGAATAGCATTTTCATTCATCAAATACTGAACAAACACACAGTCCACTGCCGGCTTCAGTGTTTTTTAGCATCTCACCTTTTCACACAGAGCTGCACTTTCCATTGCTATCTCCCCTTTCTCAAAAGAACTTGGCTTCTTTTGAAAAAAATCGCAGTGCTTACATTAAATTCTTTTATTTCCTTTTCTGCCCGTGTATAACAGCCACTTGACTCTGGAGAAAGCAAAATTCGACAACTTATGGTATTACTGAAAATACTTCAGAAACAGGCAGGACCAAAATAGCACAGTGGACAAGCACAGAAACTGTTTGGTCCTTAATACAAACCAAACAGCAGCTAGGAGTGGGAAAAGAAATAATCTTTACTGCTTATTACCTGTGCAATGATGAACTGTCAGAGGTTTGGAAGAAGAAGATGTCATTGAAGTAGTTGCCCTAAAACAAAGTTTGAGCTGGGCAAAATGTCTGTTAGCTAAAGGAATTTTCTCCCCTAGTTCTCTCTTCTAAAGCACTCAGAAGCATACCATCAATTAAAATTATTCTTCATGGGGGAGCCAGCATGGCTCAGTGGGTTAACTTTGCAGCCCCAGGGACTGAAGATCGAAGCCCTGCCCCAGCCTGTGCAGACCTATATGCTGAAATGGGGTTTGCTTCCCATGCAGGAAGCCCCCTATTCAGCTCTTGCCCCTTGGTTCGGCCCTTGGCTCAAGGAGGTGAGCCTCCCATGATGGAGGCCCCGAACCCAGTTCCTGCCCTGCACGGCCCCTGCCCACCTGTGTGGAATGAATCCATGTCAAAAACTAATGAAGTACAACTGTAGAGATTGCTCTAGGCTGGGGGTGGCGAACCTATGGCACATGTGCCCAAAGTGGCACGCAGAGCAATTATTTCGGCCCACGGAGCTATGAATACCATTTAAAAAATTATTGTTTATGCTCTTATAGACATAAAAATAATTGATACCTCTATCTCACTCGATGGGTTGGCACACGAGTCGAGCAAGTATACTCTTATTTCATAAACTTTGGCACTCAATCACCAAAAGGTTCTCCACCCCTGCTCTAGGCCCTTTCCCTTCTCTCTGTCTCTATCTGTCTCTCTCCATCAAAAAAACAAAAACAAAAACAAAAAAAAACAATAAAATAAATCGTAAAAAAAAAACTTTGTTAAAATTGTTCTTCATGGACAAATTAGGGTTTTTAATTACATACTCTGCTAAGGACACATTAACCAACATAAATTAACTATGTGCCGCTACTACTATGTGCTCTGCTTTTTTTCTACGATCTTCACAAAGTAATAGAGGAAGGGTTCTTCAGTTTAAGAAATTTGCAGTCTAATTATGGTAATCAGGAGAAGCCGGGATGGCTCAGTAGGTTAAGCGCTCACTTTGCAGCACCTGGGACCCAGGATCGAAACCTGGCTCGGGCCCATGCGGACCCATATGCTGAACTGGGGAGTGCCCCCAGTTCAGTTCTCTCTCTGTCTCTGTATCTCTCTCTCTCTCTCTCTCTCTCTCTCTCTCTCTCTCTCTGTCAAAAACAATAAATAAATAAATAAAAATTTAAAAAATAAAAAATGTTTAATTAGGGTAATCAGAAACCTTGCTGTCAAAAGCTAAATTACTCAGCAAAACAGCAAATGTAAGTGGTCGTCAGGCAGTAGATCACGTAAGTTCTGGGTTGTGTGACTAGGAAGTGGTATGAATTTAAAGGAGCAGGATGCCATCATGAACTTGGCAGAGAAGTGGACCTTATAATAAAGGTAGAAGCTCTGGAAGCTTTAGAGAAGAAGAAAAAGGATTTTGGAGGAAAAGTCACATGAACAGGGCCTGAAGGCAGAGACCCAAACGCCACTCGGGAGGCATAGAGAGTGCAGTGGGCTGGGCATGAGCTCCCGAAGATCCCAAGTTGAGGTGTAAGCTCACGCCTCCTAGATATTATGGAGCATATATTGATGAGATGTCTGCCTCACACCCTTCCTCTCATTCTCATGACGATGGACAGCTTTGCCCACCTCTTTACCCACTGTTTTGTACACAGATTTTTTCCTTCTTATTATCCCTATAATTTAGTACCGGTATCTTAACCATTTTTAAGTGTACAAATCAGTGGAATGGAATTAAGAACATCCAGACTGTTGTGCAACCATCACCACCATCCATCTACAGAACACTTCTGGTTCTGCGAAGCTGAAAGTCTGAACCTATTAAACATGAACTTCCCATGATGATATTCCCATAGCTGCTGACAACCATCATTCTACTATTCTACTTCACTTCTTCCATTTCTTTTTTTTATATCCTCTTTTCCCCCAGGCCCCAGACACTGGTAACCACCATTCTATCTTCTGTTAGCATGAGTTCAGCATCACCTCACCACTATTTTTTTGATTCCACATGTATGTGAGATCATGCAGTATTTGTCTTTCTGTGTCTAGTTTATTTCACTTAGCATAACGTCCTCCATGCTATTGCAAATAGCAGGATTTCCTTTTTTCATAAGGCTGAATATTGCATTTTGTGTTATATAAAATATATATTTTCTTTATCTATGTATCATTGATGGGCCTTTAGGGTGTTGCTATATCTTGGTTATTGTAAATAATGCTGAGGTAGTGATTTTCTTTCCTTTGACTATATACTCAGAAGTGGGATTGCTAAATCATATGGGAGTTCTCTTTTCAATTTTTTGAGGAAACTCCACACTGTTGTCCATAATGGATGGATCAATTTGACTTCTCACTAAAAGTACACAAGGGTTCTCTTTTCTCCACATCCTCACCAACACTTACCTTTGGCTTTTTGATAATAGCCATCCTAATATGTATGAGGTAATATCTCATTGCGGTTTTGACTTGCATTTCCCTAATGATTTAATGATGTTGAGTACCTTTTCATATATCTGTTGGTCATACGTATGTGTTCATTGGAAACGGTGTATTCAGATTCTTTGAATCGTTTCTCAGCCTTTTGGCTAAGATCAAGTGCAGATTCTTTGGCATTTTTTAATTGGATTTTTTTTTTTTTGCCATTTAGTTGTAAGAGTTTCTAATATATTTTGGATATTAACATCTTATGGGATATGTGGTTTGCAAATATTTTCTCCCACTCAGTAGGCTGCCTTTTCATTTTATTTCGTATGCTACGTAGAAGCTTTTTAGTTTGATATAATCCCATTTGTCTATTTTTGCTTCTGTTGTTGTACTTTGAATGGCAATTCAAAAAAAGCATTGCCAGGACCAAGGTCAAGGAGCTTTTCCCCTACATGTTCTTCTGGGAGTTTTACCATTTCAGGTATTAATTTAACTCTTTAAGCCATTTTTAATTGATTTTTATATGTGATATAAGATGAATCCAACTTCATTATTTTGCACATGGACTTCAAATTGTCCAACCCCACTTACAGAAGCAACTCTCTTTTTCCCATATGTATTCTTGGCACCTTTGTCAAAAGTTAGTTGATGTATATGTGTGTGTTTACTTCTGTTCCATTGATCTCTCATATGTGCCTGTTTTTATGCCAGTATCATACTAATATTTTGATTACTATAGCTTCCAACATAGCTTGAAATCAGGAATTGGGATACTTCCAGCTTTGTTCTTCTTGATCAAGATTTTTTTACCTATTTAGGTTCTTTTGTGGTTCTATATGAATTTTGAGATTATTTTTTCTATTCTGTGAAAAATGCCATTAGAGTTCTAAAAAAGATTAAATCTGTAGATCACTTTGTATAGTACAGACATTTTAACAATATTAATTCTTCCAAACTATGAACATGGGATATCTTTCCATTTATTTGTCTTATCCAATTTCTTTCATCAATGTTTTATAGTTTTCCATTTATAGACCTTTTACTTCCTTGATTAAATTTATTCCTAAATACTTCATTCTTTTTGATGCTATTATAAATGGGAATGTTTTCTTTAATACCTTTCAGGTAGCTTCTTGTTACTATACAGAAATGCAACTGATTTCTATATATTGATTTTGTATCCTACAACATTACAGAATTCATTTATTAGTTTTAACAGTTTTTTGTGGACAAGGGGTGGTTCAGGGTTTTCTATATATAAGATCATATTATCTACAAAAGGAGATTATTTTATTTCTTCCTTTGCAATTTGAATGACTTTTCTTTTTCTCGCAAATTGCTTTGGCCAGGACTTCCTGTGGTATACTAAATAGAAGAGGTAAGAGCAGTTACCCTTGTCTTGTTCTTGATCTTAGCAGAAAAGCTTTCAGCTCATGACCATTGAGTATGATGTCAGCTGTGTGTTTGTCATATACGGTCTTCATTATGTTGAGCACTTTGATGCCTAATCTGTTAAGAGTTTCTATCATGAAATGAGTAATGTTAAATTCTGTCAAATACCTTTTCTGTACCTAATGAGGTGATCCCCCCAAAAAAATTAGACTAAAAAAAAGAGCAAAGAAGTGAAAAAAAATTAAATTTTCAAAGCTGGGGAGCAGATGAAATTAGCAGACCAGAAAAAGTATATCAACAGTGGGGAAACCTCCTCTCTGAGAGGATTTGTGCTACTGGCTCTGAAAAAAACAGGATTTGGGCAATAGGTACCAGTGAAAGATGTGAGTAAAGCAGAGATTAGATCAATGGCTGAAAGTAAAAAACCAATTAGAACCCCCAGACCACCTCCACCTCTCTGCACTCTTCTATGTTGCCACCTTCCGACTCATCTCTCACACACACACAGAAAGTCATCCTCTTGGGCAGGAGTTACAATGGCTCCAGGCCAGCCCTCCCGATTGGGGCTCACACGTGTCCACAGGACACAACAAACTTGGGGTATATCTTTCCACTTAATTTGATCTTTCATTTATCTCAGTAATATTTCCCACACAGCAAATTCTCCTTCACTACCACGGTACAAGCAGTTAGTCCTCAGTCATTCACTTTGGTCTTGCAATTCATCTTGGGATTTTTATACCTTTTGTTACATGACACCCTGGCTGAAACAGAATTTAATATCCTATGTCACATAGTCAAACATTATAAAACTAAATATTCGTTCTTTATAACATTATGTTACACCAATAATGGGAGAGGTGTCTAATTTAGTTAGGGTTAGGGAAAGAGCTAAGTCCTTATTTTCCAAAGGGGATATCAATAGATAATATCAAAAACCAAAAATCAAATCAAGAAATGGCAGAATAAGCAAGTTTTTTGAGAGCACAAAGGTAAAACTCAGGAGAAAAAGCTCTAAAAGCTGGAAGTAGTTGACTCTGGGGAGTGGGAACTGAGCTGAGAGGAGAAGAGAAAAAAGTACTACTATCATTCATTTTGAGAATCTTTAAAGATTCATTTTATTGTTTTTGACAGAGAGAGAGAGACAGATAGAGACAGAGAGAAGGGGCAGGACCCAGAGCAGTCTCCATAGTTGCACATCATTAGTTTTCTACATAGTTTCATTTCACAAGTGGGGTGGGGCTGCACAGGACAGGAACTGGGTCAGGGGCCTCCCAGACAGGAAGTCCCCCCAGGGTGGGAGCCAGAGCCAGAATTCGATCCTTAGACCCAGGGGCTGCAAGAGGAGCACTCAACCCACTAAGCCATCCCATCATCCCTTGTGAATCTTATACAACTATGTAATTTTAAAAATTATACGTACCCTTGAAAAAATAAAAATCAAAGAAAAATAAAATACATATGTGGGAATTTGTTCCCTCTCTTTGTTATTAATTCTATCTTCAGTTTTACTTTTACATCCTATGCTCTCCAAAAACGTGCAATGACCACATGACTAAGTTGAGTTAGGATGTCAGAATGATTAACTACAAGGACACTTTAAGGAAGTCTGAAAAAATCCATATTTAAATATTATAAACTAGGAAATGATACATCAATCTACAAGTCTTTCCCAAATGGATTCTTCCACACAGAGATTCTCCGATATATCTAAAATGAGTCAATTGATTTTTAAATATGATTTACATATAGCTTTACAGCAATGTATTCATTGAACATAGAAAATTAGGGCTATATTCGATCTGCAACTTCCACACTAGTATGCTGAAAATGACACAATTATGTGAGATTACTACCTTAAGAAAACTTGAAACAGCTGCTGGTTATGTTTCAATCAAAATAACAGCTTTTCAAAAAATTTTTAAATGAGGCTATCAATCCATTATTATATCCCTTAACACTTATATGTTAAAATGAGTACTCTGTGAATGATTTTTCTCATGTTTAGAGTAGCTATGAAACATGGATTCACAAGCTTTAGTAGAAGTGTGATCAACCCCACTGAAAATTGCTGTGAATAAATGGGATTGGTAAAGCTAACAGTTAAAACCTGGCATTCACTGTCAACGTGTAGCTGTTTTCCCTCCTATCAACAAACAACTTTTCTCAGATAATGCTCTGTTTGATAACTTCCACAGTCCTATATATCCTGAAGTTTTGCAAAACTCAAATTTGTTTTTCATTAAATCATAGTGACTTATGCCTCCCGTGTTTGACACATCATACGTTTGTTTGTTTGTTTGCTTGCTTGTTTGCTTTCCATTGCAAAAGAACACAAGTGTAGAAGTTCATTATATGCACTTACAAGATTTCCCATGTAGATGAGACCTGTCTGGAAAAAAAACAAACCAAAAAACCCAGCCGTTGTCAATATAACAAAAATTATCACATGACTCAATAACTTTCCAGACAGCTGTCAAATGTGCATAGAGTTGTAGAGGTGTACTAGAGCTGTCCAGAAAGTATCCAGCCATGTAACCATTCTAATTATATTGACAATGGCTGGATTTTTTTCCAGATAGCCCTTGTATGAAACTATTGAAAGCTTTGGACATATTTTAACTGTGAACAGCAAACTTCTGCCATGAACTCGGCCTAAGATGCACCAATGCACAAAGTCTAGTATGTAAAAAGCTCTCAAAACTGTGCCTTAAAAACATCATTCTTTCCATGCTTTTAAAAAGGTGACTCATATAATACTTAATTTAGTTTTTAGAAAATTATTTGCAGCCTTGATGATTGAAGTAATTGGAGTGATTAAAGTTAAAAATTTTCAGATAATGCCAGTATGCATTAGAATGATACCGTATTCATTGCTATTACACCAGTGGCTTTATTCAGATATGTTACTATTTTAAATTTTCTTCACATCAGCTAATTCCCAAAACTAAAACCAGATATATTTTTACAAGGCATTTCTTTGATGTATCCAACACTTGTTTAGGACTGTACATTATCTTTATTTTCCTTTTCAGAATGTTTTCTCTAAGTTTACTGGAGTGTACAATGCTATAAGTGTAGGCTTATAAAATCAATCTTCTAAACAGTGATGAAAATGAATACATCATCAACTCTGAAACCAGGCAATTGTTCCAAATTTCCATCATAAACTTGAAGGTATAGTTGCCATAAACTATCTCATTCAAACTACAAAAAGATATCAAAATTTCACATTAACTCCCCTACCTACCTTAGAAAGCAGTACTGTTTCTTTTTAATTTTTTGTATTGTTAAATTTATTGGGGTGACATTGGTTGGCAACAACTACATAGTTTCCAGGTGTACAATTCTACATTACATTATCTGCGCATTGCATTATGTGCTCACCACCCAAAATCAGCTCTCCCTCCTCCACCACATATCTGGTGCCCACTCCCAACTCCACCCCCACTGTCCCTCCCCACTTACCCTCAGGAAATCACCAAACTATTGAGTGTGTCCATAAGTGTTTGTTTCTTTGTTACATTCAGTTCTATAATCTACCTATAAGTGAGGTCATATGTTTTCTGATTCTTTCATTCTGACTTATTTTGCTTAAAGATGGTTTCAAGGTCCATCCATGTTGTCACAAATATCTGTATTTCATCTTTTTTTATCACTGAGTAGCATTCCATTGTGTAAATGTACCACAACTTCCTTATCCAGTCATCTATTGAAGGACACTTTGGTTGCTTTCATGACTTGGCCACCATGAACAGTGCTGCGATGAACATTCGGGTACAGATATCTTTGCGGATTAAGGTTTTCGGCTTTTTGGGGTACATACAGCTTGACCAGTATTCGAGGAAATGGTAAGATGTCTCACCAATGTCTCCCAAGATCGAGGTCCCAGAGAGAAAGCAGCACAAGAGAGTCTCAGGAAAGATTCAAAACCCAACTTACCAAGTTGTCCCTCCTTATAGCAAAGGAGAGCCACAGCACTCTTCAGATAAAGAACACATTCCAGGCACCAGTACTGAAAATGGGAAAAAAGTGCTGTGAGAAAAGTGAACCGTGTAAGGACTGTGTGGATGGCCCCTCCTAATGGTGCGTGAACCCCAGATCCTCTCCTTCGCCTCCCTTCTCACAAGGAGGCCCAGTGGCCCTGAAGTAGGAGAACTCGCGAAAGCCCAAAGGACAAGGAACACATTCACACAATCCCTCATGTTGATAAATGAAATGGTAGAAGTGACATAATCGATAGAGATGCCCAAAAGAATATGATAAAATCCAGGATCCATTTCTAATTAAAACATTTTTTTCAAGGAAATAGCAGACACTTCTGTCACGTCGTACCCTTAATGGTGAGAGAACAGAAAGAAAGATAGAAAATCAAGGACGATTGCTAGAAGTTTTAGCCAATTCAGAATAAGAGAATTAAATGTGGTAAACATTTTTGGAGGTAGTTTTACATGCAGCAAAAGCCATAAACACACAGCTTTTTACTAACTGATCTCATTTCTAAGACTTTGCCCTCTGAGATAAGCAACTAGAGATGTGCACAAATATGTATGTGTTTAGTACAGTGAAAAGAGTGAAACAAATGTAAACTGAACCAAATCAACCGGTGAAGAAATAAATCTATGTATGGATAAGTATTTGGATGCATATGTACGTTATGGTCCAGCTTGCTGTTAAAATGCTGTATATACATTAAAAATGTTACTCTACATAAGGATATGGGTAAATGCTTGGTATATTTTAAATAACCTAAAAATAGTATGCTCTTTATTTTGGTAAGTGATAACCACTTTATTTTGTTTAAAAAAAGACTGGGCCATCCACATCGTCCTTACTACAAATCAACTTTTCTCACAGCCCTTTTGCACACATTTTCAGACTTACACAGAACAATGTACCTAAACTTTTAATAGTAAATGGTAAAAACAAGTAATTTATAACTACCCAGATAAGTAATTTCCAATCTTTATATTACATAATCATTTTCTACTCTTCATCTAGAATAAACATGTATCTTTGTGAATTCAGAAGAAAGGATAAGTATTAAGTGCTTTGAAAACATAGCAACTTGGTAGTTGTGTGAGGCGGAGAGTGAAGGCAGTGAGACAAATGGTTGAACTGTTGTTTTGGGGTTTTGTTTTTTTTTAAAAAAAACTGAATAAAATTTTTTTTAAATAATAATGAAATAAAATGTCACAGCAAGGGTCTACACCAAGCCAAAGGTCTCTGTTCAGCAGGGGAGAGTCTGGTAAAATTATCAATGATAAGGCTTCCTCCGAGTGACACCAACTGAAACAGAGCTGAGGACTCTATGCTTGGGAACTCCTAGTAACCCAGGGTAGGAATAATTGGAGCACACACCAATGCAAGATAACTGCTAGACAATCACGTTACCACCAGAGGCAGACCTTGTCAGATGCCTGTTGGAAGAGGATATGATTGTCACTCTATGGCCTACTGAGCAGCGGCTACCCTGCAGGTTCCAAACTCACTCAGCATGGACAAGATCTGTTGAAGGGCAAGGTCACCAGAGGTACGTATAAGGTGCAGAGCAGTGAAGATTGTGTTCATCTCATTCATCTGGATGCAGGCCTTGGGAGAATTCCAACCCGAAGCAAAGGGTGAGGGCTTCTATAGAGGGCTGAGGTGCATGTGTCCAGATGATTCCTTGATCACCATTCAGGAAGCAGAAGGAAGTCTATGCCCAAGGGTACATTAAGCCTATTGTGCATCAAAGCCCTGCAGATTATAGGCATCATCTACTGGGAGAAGATGAAGATGCTTCTAGTAAGCAAATCTCTCCATGCATGGAAAACAAGGTCACTCCAGCCATGGTGAAGATGAATAAGTAAACTCACACTGATAGGATGGTGAGTGCAGTCTAAAAAACCCACGAAAGAGGTTTAAACAAGAGGTGGAAACTGTCTGCAAATGTCTTTTGTCCAGAAAATTTATTGGGTGGTTCAGAAAAACTCCTCATAATTTTATAAAGATTTTTAAAGATTAAGGCAAATTTATTGACTCTGGGAAAATATATACACATTTTAACTTCTTAGTCCTAGTTCATCACTTATTAATGAGTTCTAAAAATAGAATTCTAAGACTAGAGCTCAACTGCTTTAGATCAAAACAAATGGGCAAAGGCTAACATGCTATCAAACAAGTAAGATACACTAGACAGTTTTTAAAAATGAAGTAACCATTTTTCCATATTGGCATATAATTATCAAAAGCAAGTAATCTACAACTTGCCTAAGCAAACTAGACTTTTTCTATATATTCTTTCATCCACTAAAGTCCTGATATATATGCCATCTAATATCAGAGTTTTCTTCTCTGGGGCAGTCTAGGGCGTACTGGCATTTGGGCTGGCTCACTCTTCATGAGAGACTGTCCTGTTCATTATATGATATTTAGCAGCATCCCTAGATTCCATTAGCAGTCTCCACTCTTTTGGTCATGACACCTAAAAACGTCCCCTGGGGGATGGCAAATTCTCCCATTTGAGAACCACATATCAAGTGTCATTTTGACTACTTCATGGCATATTTCAAGGTCCAGATATCACAAGCAGTGATTGGGGACTTTATTAATCTCAGTGAGTTCCTTAAAATTGAATTTAACCAGAATAACAACATGCTTTATAGTTGTCTGCTGTGATTTAACCTAATTTGAGTAAAATTTAAAATTTACCAGAGGGTGTGTTGAAGGATGAATCTTTTATCATAAAAATAAGATCATCTCATAAATTTTACAGGGGGTTTCGATCATTCCTTTGTGTCCCTAAGGAACATGCTAGAAGGCAGAAGTATAAAATCCTATTGCCAGCACAAACCATTCCATAATTAGCACATTTAGATTATGTTATAATGAGCTTGTGTGTGTGTGTGTGTGTGTGTGTGTGTGTGTGTGTGTTCAATGAATTCAATATTATATGTATGCAAAGATGTTCTACTTGGAGAAAATAGTCATTAAGTGTCAATTAAAAGGTTTCTGCCACAAATAAAGTAAATTGGAGGAAATGTGTTTAAATTTTAATTCTCTACTCTAATCTTTACATAATCTTTAAAACTGTATTTTCTCAGTTCTACATGGAGTAATACACTTCAGATACCATTTTTGAGACTTTCTTCTACAAGGAGGACCCTTATATCACAAAGTCACCAGGCACTAAGGTATGGCAAGGTGGGCTAGAATCGATAGAAAGTGGGAAGCTCTATTCATGAAACTTCTATTCCTTTACTAATCAAGTTAACTTGTTTTTATACTCGACACATCCAATCCTCACCTATCCAGGAACTTTTGGTTCAGATTATTTATTATAATATCAATAAATATTTATTTTATTAGCTATTTTTATTTAAAAAAACTTTTAGTTATCTTTATTTCAGTTACTTCTTGACTTTTTTCCCTCCCTCCTCCTAAACCTGAAGTCTTACCCTCAACTCTGCACACTTCCTTTTCCACATATTTCTCTCTCAGAACACTGAGACACACCTGACAGCAAAAGTACATACTAATCAAGCAAAAGGACTTTTAATGTATTTTATTTATTTATTTATTTTTGAGAGAGAGAGAGAGAGAGAGACAGAGACAGAGACAGAAATTGAACTGGGAGAGCTCCTAGTTCAGCATGTGATTCCACACGGGCCGGGGCCGGGGCCGGGATTCGATCCTCGGTCCCCAGCGCTGCAAAGTGAGCGCTTAACCCACTGAGCCATCCCCGCTTCCCCAAGGACTTTTAGAGGTTGTCCTAAGAGCAAAGCTCCAGACCCGGTGTTATGATACAGGAGATGAGTAAATAAAGAGGTTCTGCCCTTGATAAACCTAGAATATAGACCACAAAGTCAAGAAATGGTAACTAAGAGCCCAGTGGCCACCTTCGAAACTCCTTCCCTAATTCCTCCAGGCAGGGCCAGTGGCTGCTCTGTCTTCTGAGCACTAACTCCAGTCATCAGGCAGCTTAGTACACACGGGGTCAGGCATGTGGGCCAGCCCCCTGGGCTCAAATCTTCACCCCACAACCTGCTATGTGAGTGGCTTTAGGCATGTGACTGCACATAGGGTCCACATCTCTTAGACTGAACCATATTAAACATCTATTCTACAATTGTTTTGACACACATCAATTATAACAGCAATTTCACATGGTTTCATGTAACGTGAAGTGGGGATACTAGTTATCCCAACACCTCTGCTTTTACTGGAAGGTTCAAATAAATTAACACAAGCAAAGCCCTTAAAACATACCCAGCCCACAGTGAACATGCAGTACAACTTCTTTATTTTTATGACAAGTTCTTGATAATTATTTTCCCTCCATGAATTTGAATGCATAATTACGGAAACACTTTATCACTCACCTCTGCATTTACTTTTATTCTAATTCCAACAGCTAGACCAGTACTGGGCACATGGTAAATGTTTGATAGATGTGTGCTGAATGAATGAATGAAATGGAGTGAAGAGGGACTTAAGATCACAGCACTATGGATCAGGAGGCCAGGAGAATTTGCACAGGAGATGGCCCATAAAACTGGCAACATTCAAATGTTTAGGAAGAAATCAGGAGAACGTGTTAAACTGTGTGAATGAGGAACTTGTAGACAGAACAGAAACAATTTGCAAGACTGGCCAGGGTTCCACTCTACAAAATGATTTGTGTGAGAAGAAGGCACCTCCGGGCCACATCAGTTCTGCAGGAGCCTCATTTCATAGTGAAGCACAGGTAGATTTCAGACTTCACTTGCCCGGGATCAGGAACCTTGGGCAGGGCACCTCCTCACAACCATCAAAAGCATCCCTGAGGTGGCTCCCTGAGCAGCAGCAGAGAACTCCATGGTTCAGGCAGGTGATCAGGACCCGGTTCTACTAGTTACGTGGCTGCCATGAGCAAACGCTCTCCTCACCACTCCGGACAGCTGGTCTCATTTGCCTCCCTACCTCCAGACCTCAAGCCAACAGAACAGCACAGGGCTTGAGTCTTAGCTCTGCTGCTTCCGTGACCTTGGGTAAGTAAAAGGTAGCCTCTCTGTGCCTCAGTTTCCCCATCTGGAAAGTGGGTGTAGTGATACTTGCCTCCCTGGTGCTGTGAGTAGCAGGTTAAAGAATCCTGTGTGAAACCCACAGCAAAGTGCCCGGCCCCAGGCACTACCCAGTAAGGGGCCTCAGTTACCCTATACCTGGCAAGATGGTTCCTGTGTTTCCAGTATGAAGCATTTGGAGAGCTAGTTGTCAAAATGCAAACAGCTCTTTATGCCCCTTGGGGATAGGGGCTTGTACATTCTCACATTTTCAATTACCTATTTCATTGAGTACAAGAAGTTGGTGCTCCTTCTTTTAGCTAACAAAGTCCGAGTAGTAGAACACCTTTGAGAAGCAGAAACCCAGGAAGAAAGCCTTTAGATTTTTTTTCACATGTTCATAATTGCAGTCTTTTTCTCTTATCCTTAGCAGAACCCCAGGAGATGGTGATAACTGTCTTTTCTCATTTGTAAATGAAGAAACGGAGGTTCACAAGCACAGAGAGACCAGCTCGAAGGCACACAAATAGAGCAGTAAAGCTGACTGAGGCAGATCAGGCTGTGAGCAACCTGGAGCTTATAGAGCGAGACACGTTCAAGAAGAATCCAATGTTAGGAACACAAAAATCAGGTAAGCATTTCGGAAGGATCCTGTACAAATGAGAAGCTTGAAGCTTTCAACTTTATTCACTGCAAGGCAAGTCCTCCTTGGACTGAGTTCAGAATGGATTAATGCACTCAAGTGCAATATGTACAGAGCGTGTGGTGCCCTGTGCTAAGTGCTTTACTGGGCACAATTCTGGAAGTACCCTCCCACACACTGTCCCTAGCCTCATGCTTACCTACCTCCCAACACCACGAAAACAAAACTTGGGTGTGATGATTAGTTTTATGTGTCAACATGGTTAGGCTACAGTACCCAGTTATTTAATCAAACACTAATGCAGGTATTGCTGCTAAGGTATTAGGTAGGTGTGGTTCAATTATCCAATTAATCGACTGTAAAGAAATTACCCTTGATAATATGGGTAGACCTCTTCCAATCAATTGAAGGCCTCAAAAGCAAAAACAGGCTTCCCAGAGATGAAATTCTGCCTCTAAACTGTAATACAGAAATCCTGCCTAAATTTCCAACCCTCTGGCCTGCCCTACAGATGTCAGACTTGCTAGCAACACAGTTGCATGAGCCAATTCCTGTAATACATATACAGTATTTTTTCCATGTATAAGATGACAGTTTTGTCTAAATTTCTTAGACCAAAAGTTGGGGGTTGTCTTATACACAAGAATTACCTGTGCATTGATTTCTTAATGTTGGGTTAGAGAAGTAGGGGTCACCTTATACATGGGGGCACTTATACACAGAAAAATATGGGGTATATATATATATATATATATATATATATATATATATATATATACACACACACACACACACATGCACATGCACATGCACATACACATATATACAGACATGTATATATGTATAATTTTTATATTTATACATATATATGTATAAATATTACATATATATATAAATACACACACGTATCTCCTATTGTTCCCATTTCTCTGGAACACCCTAGTTGACAAAGAGAAACTCCTCCTCCTCCAGGGTGGGGTATGTTCAGCTCTTAGCTGATTGTGTAGCACATGGCAACGTACATCCCAGCACAGGGGCAGTGCCAGCCTCCTGGAAAAGATTCTGTTCCACGAATCAGCAGCCCTTCCCCCCTTCTCATTACACCTGTTCCCGTGGTTCCTTAGTCTCACACTTCCCAATCTCCCAACACCATGACTGTCCCTACCCAGGTGTGGCAAAGGGCCTGGTGGGATAATTCTAAAAGAGGACAATCCAGGCCTTTATTCTGCATACACCCCCACTAATTCAGAAGTCACAAACTCTCAACAGGAGGGCTGAATCCCACTGTAGAAGAGCTTTCTCTGTCCCACATTGTTTCAGAAGAATTTGAGCCAGCATTTAAAATGCACTGGGTTTCACATTCAAAACCAGCTTTGCCCATTTCCTTTGAAAATATCAGAATGTTGGGAAATCCCTTGGGAGGTGGGGTTGGATACCATGCTCCTTAGGAGCTAGTGATCACTCACCCGTCCTCACCCCCACCATGCCCTCTTCGATCATACCAGCCTCCTGCTTTAAGTTACCCACTTGGACCTTATAATCCATTGTTTGGGGGGTTTTGAGGTGTGGGGGGGACAAAAAAAAAGTGCCCTGGAAATTGTACCATCAGCCAAGAGAGAAGCAAGGTTAGCTGCATGAAGCCACTGGCCTGTGGGAGACAGGCGACCCCCAGGGAGACTGGGCCCTGTTCTACCTCTCAGTACTCACCACCTCCCAGCAGGTGCTTCATGAGGGCTTGGCTGGTTTGCTGCCTCCTGCCTTCCAGCCCATTCATTAGTCATTAGCAGAAACAAACAGGAGATGTGCAGGAAAAAGACATAAACTATTCATTTCTTCTTATCGTTAGCAGTTCTTGCAACAGATTCAATGGGAGCACGAAACGAAAAAGCTTGCCTGAGAGGGCAATTAGGGGTTACGTGGGGCCTTTACTTTGAAATTGCTTCCAGCTCACCTATGTACAGATGTTGCTAAAAAAATCTGTCATTAGCAGATGCTTTTCAAGTTAACATTCTAGAAGAGAGAAAGGGACTATAATGAATTATCTATATGACTATGAAACCATCTGAAAATAATCACAAAATGCTCTGAAGTGTAGAGTAGATCATGGGCTGGGTGACAGAAAGAAAACTGGCTTTTATCCTAGGACAGACCTACATTTCAGGCAACAGGCTTAATGAAACGGGCTATTTATTTCCCCTTCCTATTCCCTCTCTGCTTTAGGTAATCATGGAGCAGTGATGGAATCCTGAATTTTCTGACATGGTCACTACTAGATTATATGATGCCTGTACACAAATTAAATAAAGATGTCCCTTCTGAGTTGGGGAGTTAGTGCATGGCACCTGTCTGTGAGGGAGAAGAGCCCCAGGGACACTCGGATTGGTCAACGGGCAGCACTGTTGTACCAGGGAAAGAAAAGGCAGCCCTACCTTTGATTACATAGAGCCCTGTGCCAGGCACGTAGCTAGGGGAGCAGAGAATGGGCTGAATTCCAGCGTCAGGCTATCTGCCTGCCCGGATGCTCTAGGGCAGGGGTCTCCAAACTGTGGCCCACGAGACCCTCTCATCCGGCCCGTGGAGACCTTTTTATCTACGGAAAAAAATTATGGAAATTTACATGTATCCTGCCAAGATCAGCTGTTTACTTTTTCTACTTCTGTTCACAGTCAATGAGATGATATAATGCCATCTAGTGGCAGAGTTTTTAAATGGTTTGCTGCTTGTTCAAGACTTGATTATTATTTTTTTTTTTTTTTTTTTTTTTTTTTTTTTTTTTTTTTT
>PVKE010017141.1:0-31120 GCA_004027555.1 Craseonycteris thonglongyai
ATTAAGTATACTCACATCATTGGGAAGTAGATTACATATACATTTTTAAACCTCAAAACAGGGGAAGCCAGGATGGCTCAGTGGGTTAAGCGCTCACTTTGCAGCTCCGGGGACCAGGGATCGAATCTGGGCCCCGGCCCGTGCGGAACCATATGCTGAACTGGGAGCTCCCCCAGTTCAGTTCTCTCTCTGTCTCTGTCTCTGTATCTCTCTCTCTCTCTCTCTCTCTCTCTCTCTGTCAAAAAACAATAAAAATAAATAAATAAATATTTAAAAAACAACAACAAAAAAACCATACGTTAGCTATTCAGAATATATGAAATACCTTTACTACTTATTAATAAGAGAACAAACAATAAAATCACCCAATAAAAAATGAGCTGAAGATTTAAACTGATATTTACCAATGAAGATATGCAGATGGCAGATAAACACATGAAAAGATATTTAAAATGATTAGTCATTAAAGAAATGCAAATTAAAACCACAATGAGATACCTTATAGAATGGCTTAATAAAAATAGCACAAAATACCAAGTGCTGACAAGAATGTGGAGTTAATGGGACTCTCCTACATTGCTGGCGGGAACGTAAAAACGGACAACCACTTTGAAAAACTGGTTGGTGTTCCTTACAAATTAACCTACACTTATCATATAACCCAACGTTCCCACTCCTAGATATTTACATAAGAGAACTGATGACATATGTCCACATAGGAACCTAACTATGAATGGTTACTAAACAGTTTTATTCACAATCAACCCAAACTTGAGACAATCCAAATGTCTATTCACTGATGAACAAATTGTAGCACACACATATTGTGGAAACTACTCAAGAAGAAAGAATTTAACACTGATCCACACAATAACATGAATGAGTCTCAAAATTATTAAGCTGTCAGAAGGCAGATGCAAAATCTACATTATATGATTAATTTAATATAACACAAGAGAAAAGCAAACCTATAGGGACAGACCGGGGTCAGGGAGAGGATTAACTATAAATTTTGCCATGATATATTTTATATCAGATTGTAATGATGGTTATAGAACTCATGATTATTCAAATTCATAGAAGGTATACTTAAATAAAGTCAGTTTTTACTGTATGTAAATTATAGTTCAATTGACCTAGCTTTAAAAATACTTTAGCTATTTAATACTTCAAATAGTTGGCCACTTAATGTACAGTGTTGCTATCAGAATTATCTGAATTAGGTAGAACTTGATATAATATAGGTAGGTCTAAGTTTGCTCTGGACAGTCCCAATTAATGCTAGCTTGTTTCCTGGTGACTCAAGTTGGTTTAACATTTGTCACAAAAAATACATACTTGGTTTGGATGATAAATTATATAGACATGATAGGGTTAGGTGATGTTCTCATGGTACTTCAAAAAAGCCCTTGAGATATGAGCCACTAAGCAGAATTTTCAATAGTATTAGACCAGTACTGATGTTTCTTCCAAGGAAAAGTATAAGTTAGAGCATACTCTCAGTCCCTGTCTGGCGTAGTCTGACTGATAAAATATATGGAACAGGATTTGGAGTTCAGTAGATTTAGGATTAAATACCAGGACAGCTCCTAAAGCAGTAAGTATAGTAGTTAATATAAATAATCTCACCTATAAAGTAGGTATTTTATACCCGACTTGTAGAGGTATTGCAAAAAAGTGACTTAGCAAATTGTTTAGTACACATTCAGTGCTCAGTAGTTGCTACAATCACTGTTGTCACTTGTTGCCATTATTGTTGCCATCGTCATTCCCTAAGAGTAAAGAGAACTTTTCCACTTACAATGGGCTACTTCACCACATTGAGGGCAACAGTTTGTGCTGTCGAAGGGTACACAGTTCCCATTCACATAAGACCTGTGGGCTTTGCCTTCACTGACTCTTCTCTTGCCCACAAAGTGGATTTGTTGAAAACTTGTTCTCTCTTAAAACTGGGTCCCTCCCTACAAAATTACTGGTAGCACCTTCAAGTGTCTCTGTTCTCCCTGGCTGTCTGTTTGCTGGTTGCTTGTTGTCTGGTGATTTCAGGACAGGTTAAAATCTATTTAAATAATTTCAGGAATGCAGCACACCCAAGGTGTAAGACAGCAAGAAGCACTCTTCCCCCGCGCCCTTCCTTTACCACTCTGAGTGTGGTCAGATTACCAGTTTTGTAATTGAATCAGTGAGTCAGGATATTTGAAGAAAGTATGAAATTCAAGTGTGAGTCGTTGGAATCTATGGAGAAAGAGTTTGTTGCTTAATGTTTTATTGAGAACTCATAATATGAGCCACTGTTAACCTCAGGCAACTGAACAGTCACAAATATTTTCTCTGGATTGACAAAAAAGTCCTATGTTAAGGTAGAGATAGGGAGTAAAAAGAAACATAAGATCCAGAACTTGCTGTGAAGGAGTTTATGTTGTAGCTGGGAGGACAAAATGAAAACACTCAAATAATAGTATAGAATAAAGTGCTACATGTCATGGAAAGTCCTAAACTAATAAATAAATAATAATAATAATAAATTATTATTTTTTTTAAAGACATGCATTAAAGGCGAGAGAAATATAAATGAGAAGTGGTTTGGATAGGAACTTTTAA
Organism: Craseonycteris thonglongyai; assembly: GCA_004027555.1. Classification (NCBI taxonomy): domain Eukaryota; kingdom Metazoa; phylum Chordata; class Mammalia; order Chiroptera; family Craseonycteridae; genus Craseonycteris; species Craseonycteris thonglongyai. Next base: position 2,602 of record PVKE010017141.1, read on the forward strand.
ATAAAAAGTTCGCTTTATATGACTTTAGTGTTTTTCACATGCAATCTAAGTAGTAAGTTTCTGTTACCAGGTGGGATTTCAGTAACACCCTAGTCCTGTACTGGAGCCTAGTGAGAAGCAGCAGGATTTAAAACAAAATTTAGTTTGTTAGCAGAAGTCACATTGATCAGAGTAGGATGCTGGGTAATAGACCACTCTCCAAATTTTCAAAAGGCCTATTCATGAAATTTTAATAACAAGCTGTAATGGAAACTTCTGTTTTTTTGTGTTGTTTTTTTTTAATAAATTATGGGAATTCTGCTTTGCTGTGAGTGTGGTGGGAAACTTCAAAGAGCAAGTGAGTCCTTTCCTTTGATAGTTTGCCTCACATAAAGTTGCTTTCTGCTATTAAGAAAAAAATAAAATAAAATAAAATAAAATAAAATAAAATAAAATAAAATAAAAGCAAAAACCAAAGAAAAATGCCTGCGTGGGTGTTTGATGCTACCACACCCCGAGCCTCTTCAATATGAAAGCTGTACGTGTTCTTTCCATGAAAGAAGTTAAAGGTCTGAGAAAGATTCAGGATTAGTGGCAAAGCCTTTTTATTTTTTATTATCTTTTGGTAAAAAAGACTGAAATGAGAGAGTGATTGAAATCAGTAAAGTATCTATGAGTGAAGTCCTACATTTCTATATCTCTGTATTTTGCTATAATTTAAAAATGAATGTGTATGCTGGTGGAAATGTAAAATGATGCAGCCACTCTGGAAAACAGTATGATGGTTCCTTAAAAAGAAATGAAACAGAATTATCATATGATCCAATAATTTTACTTCTGGATGTATACACAGAACAATTAAAATATCTGGGGAAGCCGGGATGGTTCAGCGGGTTGAGTGCTCGCTTTGCAGCCCCGGGGTCTGAGGATCAAGTTCCACCCCAGTCCCTGCGGACCCATGTGCTGAACTGGAGTGTGCTTCCCATGTGGGAGGCCCCTGGCCTGGTTTCCACCTTGAGCAGTCCTGCACCCACCTGTGTGGAATGAAACCATATCAAAAACTAATGACACACAACTGTGGAGACTGCTTTGGGCCCTTCCCTTTCTCTCTCTGTCTCTCTCTCTTTTTCTCTCTCTCACTCTCTGTCAAAACAATACAATAAATCTTAAAAAAAAAAGAATTAAAATATCTGTACACCTATGTTCATAGCAACATTAGGCACGAGAGCCAAAGAGGTGAAAATAGCCCAGATGTCTACCGATGGAGGACTGAATAAACAAAATGTGATGTAGACACACAATGAAATACTGGTCAGCCTTAAGAAGGAAAGAAACTCTGATGTGTGTTACAACATGAATGAGACCTGAGCACCGTCAGTTGGACACAGAAGGACAACTCTTGTATGCTTCCACTTATATGAGGTACATCTAGAATAGTCAAATCCATAGAGACAGAAAGTAGAATGAGAGGAGTGGAGAATTTAATGTTTAATGAGTACAAATTTTAATTTGAGAAGATGGAAAGTTCAGGAGCTGGATGGTGGTACTATGTTGTATGACAAAGTGATTATGCTTAAAGCCATTGAGTGGTACACATAGAAATGATTAAAGTGGTAAATTTTAGGTTGTGTGTATCTTATCACAATAAAACCTCCCGGATTTTTCACATAAAACATACATGCATGTGCAGTTAGGTTTGTTGTTTTTTTTTTCTTCGAGAAAATAGATTCTTTTGTAAAGCATTGTTGAAGTGAAAAAGTGTTTCTTCCAATACAGCCGAATGTTCCTGTGGGAATCCTAGCTAAGAAGATTACAACGTCAAATCAGGGCGCAGTTAAGTACTAGGACGGGGATAGAGGAGCCTTGGGAATCGTATAGCCTTGCAAACCCAAACCTAGAAACGGTAAGGTATAAAGTGCAGTATCTTCATCGATATTTATTTATGGCCTCATTCATAGACTGAGGGTATTATAGGCGTGTGGAAAATAGTGGGTAAAGCCATGTAGGTAGGAATAAGGATGTGGTGGCGGTAGGTGGCGGTAGGGGGTGGGGTGGTAAAAGGGGTTGGGTGAGGTGCAGGAGGGAAGGTTATATAAAAACAAATACTAGTGAGACAAAATGATGGGTTGTGTGAGGTCAGACGGTGGAGGGAGTTCAGGTTTGGTGTATAACAAGCAACAGCATCCATGGCAGATTCTTATTTTGGTTTTATGCACATTGCATATATCAAGCTATAAATCCTTCCCAATGGTGAGGTTGTATTCTTTAGAAAAGAAGAAAAGATAAGTCCTTCAGCCTTCAGAATTTTTCATCTTTTTTATAATGCCTCTGCTAGGTACAAAGATTTTTAAAAATGCACAACTTCCTGAAAGGAAAAATGAAGCCATTGCAAAGAAGGCAATTTATATTTGCACAGCTCACAATGACTACACTTCAGTGATCTTAGTAAATAACACAACTGATAACTAGGTTCTTAAACTCCATTCCTATGACCAACTCCATACCATTTCTAGTTATCTGATTTGCTTTCAATGGCTGAGGTGAAGGTCATGATGTATTGACTTATGGCCTAAATATAAATGTTTCCTTCACTTTTTTCTTCTGACATCATCCACTAGCTAGAGAACAGGGAGACTGTGTTTGATTTGGAGAAGGCAGTGTGTTTGTCAGTGGCTGAAGGGAGATTAAGAAATAATTTAACTTCAAAGAGTATGTGGAGAGAAGCCTAGATAGAGATTGCCTGGGTCTCTTCCCGATATTATGGGAAGTTGACTTAGGTTACATTTGAACAAGTGCTGTTGGATAAGTCATTGAAAGTTAAGAATAAGCTTAAGTGTCTTGGATGTTGTAAAAACATCATCTACAATGGCGGTCCCTTGTACTACTTAAGAGGCTGAATCTGTTGTTGGGATCTTATAATAAAATTACAGATCCCAATATTTGAAAAATGCTTCCTCCTACTTCGCTGGTGTTTCTGAAGTATTTTTCAAATACTGCAATTTATAGTGGTAGAGTGATCCATTCAAGTGTAATCAACAAATATTACTAACAAAAGGAAAAAGGTTTTAGAACAACTGTGTCTACACAGATAGGTCATGTGGTAGAGAAAATTACTATTAATTTTTAATGTCACTGAGAGCCAGGCTCAATACCATTTCTTCTTTTTGACTAATGAAAAGCTAACTGGAGTTATGATAATGCAGAAAAGGGCCAAACTATAGTTTTCATTTTTAGCAAAGCTACACAAAAAACTTAAAGGATAGAAAGTGCTCAGAATATATCATATGTCACGAAGCCTAGCCTTCTGTTTAGCGCTGCTAATGATACTCTACCAAAAAGTGAGGTTGGAGGGGAAAATACTCACTTCAGTTTTCAGACTGTGGTGCTGACCTAGACCAGAACTCTCCAATATGGTAGCACCTATGCACATGCTGGTAATGAGCACTTAAAATGTGGCTCGTCTGCACTGTGATGTGATATGCATATAAAATACACACTGAATGTATTTTATTTGATGATCTATATTGATTTCATTGACATGACACTATTTTGGCTATGTTGGATTAAAACTAAATAAATTAGACTGAAAAAAAAACACTAAATAAATTATTAAAATTAATTTTACTTGTTTCTGTTTATTTTTTTCATACAGCTTCTAGAAATTTTAAATTACATAAGTGGCTGACTGTTGTCAGGATCTTGTAATGAAAGTGCAAATCCCAGTATTTGAAAAAAGCTTCCTGCCACTTCACAGGTGTTTTTGAAGCATAAGTGGCTTACATTGTATTTCTATTTGACAATACCAATGTAGCTGATACCACATTAAGTTGAACCCCAGACATTTTTCATTGATGCATTTCATCCTGCTTGTATAGACATAATAAGTTGAAACTCAATTAAGAAATAGGAATCAGGATTTTTAACCCCTAAATTACTGCTTTAAAAAAATAAACTATTTTTTCTTACAGAGGTTTTAAAAAAAATACTCAATGTGGTTCTCTTTCGTGCAATTTCGTTTGCCTTTGTGCAATGATCTCTTTTCACTGTGCTATCATAATGAACACTTTCTATTCTTTGGAAGAATTAGATCAGATAATTAAATCTACTTCTGAGCATGTAGAAGGGGGCAGCCAAAGAAAGCTGATTTGAATACAGGGAATAAACAGTAATTAAACTGTAAATGTTGATGTTCGTTTGAAGTCCACTTGCGTGTTGGGTGTGAATAAAGAGAGCATTGTAAGTTATTTTTTTGTTGCTGTTGAAGTTATGGCACGTGAGAATCGTTGAAAGGCTACGCTAAATTGGGGAGTTTCCCAGGCTGCTGAACTAAAACTTGCTTTGTTTATATTAAAGCATGGATACTTTTCCCCCTCAAACAGTACCCATTGATTTTAGATAAAATCAGAGAGGTTTTTTTTCCCCCTCCAAGCTTACCTACTTCATTATTACCTGGTGAGGGGCTTTTAAGACCCGGAAAATGTGGCTTCTTACTGAAAACTGAAAAAGGCTTATTTCGCTGTGCCTTTGGGAAGACTTTAAAGCAGTTCTCAGCATTGGCTGTTTATTACACTCACCTGGGGAGCCTTTTAAACCGCCCAGGGTGCACGCTACACCTGGATCGATTACACTAGATACTCTCGGATGGAATCTAGGGATCAGTAAATGATTGTGAATACACTTCAAGTGATTCCAATGTGCAAGGCACACCTATGTTCATCAGCTTTTTCCAGAAGGATTCAAAGGAACTAGCTTGCAATATGTGAATGAGTTAAGGCCTCACCAGCTTTTCCCCCTTCATTTGAAAATTAGAGGGGCTGTACATTGGCTCCGACTAAAACATTTAGTACCGTAATGTATACTTTTTCTCATGCTCTAACATAAGCACCAGAGACTAATGATTATAAAACTGTCACAGGTTCAGTACAGGCATACCTTGTTTTACTGTGCTTTGTTTTATGTCCCTCACAGGTGTTCTGTTTTGTTGTTGTTGTTGTTGTTTTATAAACTGAAGGCAAGACCCATCACGAGCGAAAAGATTCTGACGTACTTTATTGCAATACTCCCATTATTATGGTGGTCTGGAGCTGAGCCCGCAATATCTCTGAGGTGTGCCTATAATTAACTGGGCTTGCATTATTCAGGGTAGGCAATGCAGGTGATTGGTCTCTTAAAATAACCACACACACAGCATACACACATGTACACAAAGTCATTGTGTTATCCACTGCTAAATATTTTCACCAGTTAGTTATCACAATATTAACATTTTCAGCCAGTGTTTGGATAAACGTTCTTAGCAAGCTGAGTATGGCAGGAATTGTGCTGATTATTTCAGGCAGGGTTGGGTATAACTGTCTTTGTAAATGTCGTTAATAGGATGGAAATCAAAATTTTCCGTTGTGAAACTGTGGTCCTTGGGAATCTGGTTCTATTGCATTTCAGGCCTTCAAAAGGGGTCGTGTGAGGGATGCCAGGATAGCTCAACAGGTTGAGTGCTTGGCTTGCAACTGTGAGGTCTGGGGTTCGAGTCCCGGCCACCGCCTGTGTAGGCCCACACACTGAGCTGCAGCATGCAACTGGTAACCATGAGGATGGTGGTGAAGGTTCTCGCCTCCCATGCAGGAGGCCCCCAGTTTGGTTCTGCCCCGTGTGGCCTCACGTCCACCTGTGTAGAATTAAACCATGTCAAAAACTGGTGATGTACAACTGTGGAGACTGCTCTGGGCCTTCCCCTTTCTCTCTGTCTCTGTCTCCTCACCTTCTCTCAAACAATAAAATAAATCATTTTAAAAAAGGGGGGGTCATGTGATAAAAGTATTTTGTCAGCTGTAAATCATTAAGCAAAGTAAGCTAATGAATTATATACACTTTTTGAATTTTAGAGTATTCATATTCAAAATCAATATCAAATGAGATATGCCTATTGTGAAGAGCCAAGGAAGGTGACTTATTCAAGGGCTGTTCTGGTGGCAGTGGGAGGGGCTTCTTTTAGTAATGTCAAAATAGATAAGAGGGTAAAACATAAAAATCCTTGAATCAGAGACAGTTTGTCGTGGCCATTTTATTATTAACAGCTTTGAGGGGTTCATTCATTCACTCTTTCATTCATTCACCTGGTAAGCATTCATGGATCATTTACTAGATGTCTAATATTCTACTAGGGACATAGCAGTTAACAAAGCAGAACAAAAACCAACCCTGCTCTCATGAGGTTTACATTCTAGTTGGGGGAAACCAACAATATATACGTTTTTGAGAAAAATGAAGAGAAGGGGATATGAAGAACCAGGTTATAATTTTTCACATGATTAGCACCTGCCTCTCCAAGGTGATATTTGAGCAAAAGATTGAACTAGGTGAGGGAGCAAGTCACACGAATATCAGAGAAGGGTATCTAGGCAACAAGACCACACAGTACAAAGGGCTTGGGGTGGGCTCCACCTGGGCTTGCCAGGGAACATGCAAGAAGTATGAATTTCCGATAAACAACACATAATTAAAAAATATAAGTATGTGCCATGCAACATTAGGGGGTATACTTACACTGAAAAGAAAAAGTCCTGTATTTGTGTTTTCTGATTCTGACAACTCTACATATACCTAGCATAGCTGAAGGAGAGTAAGGAGGCCCATGGGTGCCCTGCAGAGAAGCTGGGGACAGTAGAATCAGGTCAAGTAAGGAACATGTTTGGGGCTAGAGTGGGTAGGGCCTTGGAGGCCACGGTGAGAATCTGAGCGTTTACTCCCACGGAGACTGGACATCGTTGGAGGGTCTGCACAGGAGCTGCTGTGACTTCTCTTGAAGTTTAAAAGAACCAGGTGGCCTGCTGTGTTGTCTGTTGGGGGGCCAGGGCAGAAGCATGGAGACCAGTTAGGAGGCTGTTGCAAACAATCCAGGTGAGAGAGAATGGAGAGTGTGATCAGCCACGAGGGTCTGCGTCAACCAACAGCAGCCTTCGTGGATGGACTGAAAGTGGGGTGCAAGCAAAGAGAAGGGACTGAAGAAGGCGGATGTTGCCATTAAAGTAGGCTGACCTCGTGTACCCTATAAAATGGGACAGAAAACGACCGTACTCTCCCATTTCAAACGGTACGTCTGGTCAGCCTAGTCTCAGTGGGCTAAATTCAAGCTGTCAGTAGGCTGACCATATGTACCATTTGAAATGGGACAGTCCCATTGTTTTCTGTCCCATTAAAAATGGGTCCTCTGGGGAAGCTGGGATGGCCCAGCGGGTTAAGCGCTCACTTTGCAGCCTCGGAGCCCAAGGATCGAATCCCGGCTCCGGCCCAGGCGGACCCATATGCTGAGCTGGGGTGTGCCCCCAGTTCAGTTCTTGCCGGGGCCTATGTGGGAGCCCCCGGCCCAGTTCCTGCCCTGCGCAGCCCCACACCCACCTGTGGAGTGAAACTATATGGAAAACTAAGGCTGTCAACTATGGAGACTGCTCTGGGCCCTCCCCCTTCTCTCTGTCTCTGTCTGTCTATCTCTCTGTCAAAAAACAATAAAAATAAATCTTAAAAAAATAAAAATAAAATGGGTCATCTGGTCAGCCTACATGAAATGAAAGGAGGAACTTCAAGTGGAGCAGGAGTTTTTGGAGTGGGGGAGGGGGGAGTTTGAGTTCATTTTGATTGTGTTCAGTCAGAGAGGTCTATGAGCGATCCATGTTGGCAGTCAGAAAGTCTTTTCAAAAGCAAAACCTGGAATTGTGTCTTACACCCCAGAGAGACAGGAAGGAAAGCCAGGGTGAGGAAGGGGTGAGAAGGCCACTTTGGGGGACACTATTGGGGCTTGCTACTGTCTCAGGGAGTTGATGACTAGGGGTGGCTGCTGGTGTGTGGCAATCTTTTGAACTCCAGGGGAAGACAGGCTATGAGAGCCCTCAGATGACGGCTGGAAAAGCTGAGCTGGCTGTCACATCTCCATGCTTCTAGCTGCCAAGACCTAGCTGAGTCACTGCAGGCCACCCCCTCTCAGCCCCGCTCCCTCAGTCTTCCATCATGTGCACAGGTCAGCCCTTTCTCTGCACTTGCCCCTCACAATGGAGTAGCTGTGAGAAAAATATACGGGAGTTACTCTCCCTACAGATTACCTCAGGAAAAAAATCTCTGTGGAGGGGCAAAACAAATCCCTACTCTTAACGTTTACTGTTAGGTTTACAACCACCATCTTTAGTGGTTGCTGTGGTGAGAAGGAGGCTCTTGCTTCTCAAACTCCCTGCTCCAACCTACAACAGCCCTCTCCTTGCTTCGGGGTCTTAAGGGCCCTGATGCTTCGTGTCAGAGCTGAGGGGGCCAGCAGATGCGACCACTTCATCTCTCCCACCCACTGAAACTGGGCTCTGCCTCAAGGCACTTCCTCATTTTCCCACAGTTTCCTTTTTGAATATTTTTTTCTGTAAGCCTCTCTGTTTTCTCCTCCGGGTTTTCGTAGGTTCTGTGAGAACTTGGCACTTTTTTCTTTGGCTTCTTCTGTTAGTAATTCCCTCCCTTCCTCTTCCCCTATTTTATTTCCTATGGCTCCTTACATACTGAGATTTGGTTTGCATTTTTGTTCTAATCCGACTCTATAATCAATAAGGCTTGAAATGGAGGTGGGTTTTTTTTGTTTGTTTTGTTAATTAACCATCATTATGTTACTTGTGGGTTTCTCAGTTTCGTTCACAAATTAATTATGATAAGGCTGCCAGCTAGGATAAGATATGTAACAATTGCCATCAATACTTTGTTTTAAGACTGTCACATTCCACTCAAAAGTTTCCCACCAGCTTTATTTTGGGAAGAAGTTATTTGATCCAGACATCTGGATGCGGGAGAGCTCCATGGTTCAAGTCACCTGGTTTAAGTTGTTTAAAAATGCTGGGTCGACTGGAACTCGGGGTTTAGTTCATCATGGCACTGAGCTCCCTTTGTCTGAACCTCTGTTTCTGCCAAATTTGTTGGATTTGATTTCGAAAGGCATTTTCTTTGATGCCAGTTATTGTTGATATCTTGGCAAATTCCCCATTCTACTGCTCAGTTAAAGGTGAGTTTCCGTCTTCCTCCACTGGCGTCTCAAATGGGTTTGTCCTTTTGGGTCCATGGGAAATGTAATATGGGCAAAGTTCCTCAATAATCGTTAAGCCCCTTTTGGATGGGGCCTTAATAGACCTTTTTTATAGCAAAATCCGCATTGTAGCCAGTATTTTGGGGTGAGTCTTTACTGTGCTGCTGGTTTATTTTGTGTAGGCCCTCCTGTCTTTAGCATCTATAATTTTCAAATTGGTTGATTGGAAAAGGGCAATGTGAATGCCAGGCTAGTCTTTTGTAAAGAGGATGCACTAAATTCTCACGACCCATTTTATAGATGGAGACTGATCCTCAGAGAGGTTAAATAATTTGCCCAAATTAGAGCTACAAAGTGTGGGGAACCAGGTTTGAACCCAGTTTGTCTGAAACATGTACTCTAGGACAAAATTTTATGATATAATAATGGGGTTTAAACTAAATCAGCAGAACAGAATCAAGACACTTCCAAATCAAAAATTTTACTTTCTCTAGAATTGTTTTTGACAGAGAGAGACAGAGACAGAGACAGAGAGAGACAGAGAGAAGGGGGAGGGCCCAGGGCAGTCTTCATAGTTGTACATCATCAGTTTCGACATGGTTTCGTTCCACACAGGTGGGTGGAGGCCACGCAGGGCAGGAACTGAGCTGGGGGTCTCCTGCATGGGAAGCACAGCCCAGTTTAGCATATGGGTCCTCGGGGCTGCCAAGAGAGTGCTTAACCTGCTGAGCCATCCCTGCTTCCCCTCTCTAGAAATTTACAACTCCTGTGATATTCATTTGAAATCTACAAGTTGGGTTGTCTTTGCAATATTCTTTCCGTATTACTAAGTCAGAACTCTGGTTAGCCTAAATAAAACCTGAATCTCTATGCAGCTAAGTTTTAAAAAATGTTGTTTTGAACATAGTGAAGTCCTGAATCAGAAACCAGTTGTATTATACATCAGCAATAGACTAAATAGCTACTAAATGACAAGCTATGGGAACATGCACCTATTAAAAACAGACTGTTTAATTCTTCTGATTGTTATAATCCTAATGCATATGACAGTTGCTCAACACATTGTTGATAGGTTAGCACAGGTTAAAAATAAAGGTAGAAGATGAGAGAGTGATTTGTCTTATCTTTACTGTTGTTCCCAGCAGAAGGTCAGAAGATGAATTCTAAATGAGAAGCTGAACTGAATTGGCCTCTTACAATGTGTGTTTGATGAAGTGTTTCTGATAGGATTTTATTGGTCAAGCTTGAAAGATCATCTTTCCAGAAAGGTCAAAGTTTCCATTATCAAGGAATAGAGAAATCAAGCTAGAAATTGCTAGGAATTCTGCAGCTAGGTTTCTTCCTTTATCATGTCTTACACATAAAAAAAGGAATATAGAAAATTTATATGTGACGGGGAGATGTCTATATGAAAAAATGTTTCCCTTCTACTGCCTGCTATGACTACCTACCTGAAGGTAAAAAAAGGGTGACCAAAATCAATGTGGCAACCAATATAACTCACTAGTTTCTTCTCCTGTCCCAGCCTCCTAGGGACCACGGTGTGGTGGTGAAGAGGTCAGATTCTGGAGCTCACAGTTCTGGGCTCCAAACCTGGTTTCTTGATGTATTGGCTTGATTTGGGGCAAATGATACAATCTCTCTAACTTATGGTTTCCCACCTATAAAGGCAGGATGAAAATAGCACCTATGGAAATTAAAAGACTTAATGTCTGTAAAACATTAAGCAGAGGGCCTGGCATATAGTAAGTATTAATTAGATGGGAGCTTTTTTTTTTTTAATTGCAAAAAAGATAATTGTTTACTAATTGAAAATGGTGGTCTGGGGGATGCCGGGATGACTGAGTGGGTTGAATACTCGTCTTGCAGCCCCAGGGTCCAAGAATCAAATCCCGGTCCTGGCCCGTGCAGGTCCATATGCTGAACTGGGGAGTGTCCCCAGTGTGGTTCTCACCAGGATAAGCCTCCAATGTGGGAGGCCCGTGGTTTGGCTACTGGCCCAGTTGAGAGGCCCCGGGCTGGTTCCTGCCCTGTGCAGCCCTGCCCCCGCCTGTGTAATGAAACTATGTAGAAAACTAATGACGTGCAACTATGGAGATTGTCTCTGTCTCTCTGTCAAAAACAATAAAAATAAATCTTTAAAAATAAAAAAAGAAATAGAAAATGCTGGTCAAAATGAAGATAGAAGTTTGTAAGGGGAGTGGGAAGATAATACTGGGACTCCCTGATACCCATTGTATGTAAATCATTTAACAGTATGCAAGGGTCGTACTATAATTCTGGGCTGTGGGAGAAGACTGAATCACTTCCATCCTAAATGCTGAAGGCAATAAGAGGGTGTGGACCAACAGGTCCTGCCTGTCTACCTGGAAATGACTAATCTCCTTTCTCTAATTTCATAAAGCAGGGTGATATTACAGTGGGTAAGCAGGGTGACGATGAAAGCGGCCAGGACAGGAAGTGGGGGTAGGAGGGCGAGGAAAGGTTCCAAGGTCAGCCCCAAGCCGCCTTCTTGAGCTGTGACTAGAATATCACCTGATATCCGATATCCTCTATGAACTTGATTTATCAAGCACAGATCAGAGCTCTGAATTAAGCTGCATGGCACATGAGTGCCTCATTTCCACCCTTGTAACCAGCAAGGGCAAAAGTTCTGAGCCAAGTTCAACGTGAGGACAAAGGCTTGGGGGAGGTTCTTTGAGGGATGGTACAGTATATTCTTTTACAATAAGGCACATAGAAAGCTGTGCTACCACGTGTAGACCCATAAGAGGAGAGGAATTACATTGAAAAGCTCACCTTGGAGTGGAGGGAAATGACTGAACTCTGTAGCTCAGCAGGTAGTCACCTACCCTGTCACCACCAGTGGGTGAGCAGTGGGGCTGAGAGCAGGCTCACGTCCGTGTGCAGTCCTCAAGTGCCCTTTTTCAGTAATGTGGACCATTAGCGATTTTCCTGCATGTCCTCTTCATTTTTGCTTTCAACTCTGCCACACTTTTGAATGAACTATATTTAACTTTCTGATTACCATTGTCTGGCATTCTGAGGTGGTTTACAAGTGAAATCACAACTTGAAGTCTTGGACTATGGCTGTAGATAATTCATCAGATTGTGTGAGGACTCCTCAACCAGTTATTGTAAAACTCGTGGCCCTTTCCAAATGCAGACATCGGGCTTCCGTCTTCTTAAATGTAAATAATTCTATGAAATTCGTTCCAAATTTCATACATGCATGAGTTTGGTCAATGCCTCTAAGCAAGTCAAGCAAATTCTCCAAATACTGAACATGAGATGGAGATTCCAGGAAGCATTGCTGTTGTTCCCCTTTATGCTGTTTTCCATCCCCAGCCCAGCTCATGGTGGAAGGACTTCAGGTAACTGCTTAGAACAACAAGCCAATAGACGCTGCCAAACTGTCCTTGAGCCAGTTCAACAGCTAAGTTTTCCGTATCAGAAAATCAGTGCTTATCCTGTATTCTCCACCCCTGAGCTGCAGTCTCCTGACCTGTTTCTCCTGGGCTCTGCCTGGCTTTACATCATTTATATGTGTGCCTTATTTGAGTGCCCTGTCTCCAGCTCTGCTGAGACGGTCTGTGGGTGGTTTCCCTGTATGCGGATGACAAGGGCAAAGGTCAGAAGCTTCCATGATTCATTTCCTTTTTGCTGCACAGCAGCTCGAGGATGGTTTTGTGAGTGAGTCATTCAGATGCCAAACACAGGAGGGATTTTCTTCACATAGAGGCCCAAGGTTCCGTTATGCCCTGAATGAGAGGAACCGAATGCTTAATATCTCCTTAAAATTTTTGTATTTTTTCCTAATGATTTCATAAGCTCATTTGTATCCCCTTTCATTGTGTCTGACAATTCTGATTTGTGGATGCTGCCCACCCCTTGGAGAACTTACTTTGAATCCTGTGGAGCTCCACTGAATTCTGACTCTAGAATATTTAGACTCTTAAAAACATTCACCAGGGGAAACTGGGATGGCTCAGTGGGTTGGGCGCTTGCTTTGCAGCCCTGGGGACTGAGGATTGAATCCTGGCCCTGGCCCGTGAGGATCCATATGCTGAACTGGGGAGTGTCCCCAGTTTGGTTCTCACCTGGGTGGGACCCCGGCCCAGTTCCTGCCCTGTGCAGCCCCGCGCCCACCTGTGGAATGAAACTGTGGAAAAACCAGTGATGTGCAGCTATGGTGACTGCTCTGGGCCCTCCCCCTTCTCTCTGTCTCTGTCTCTGTCTCTGTATCTCTCTCTTTCTCTGTGGAAAACAATAAAAATAAATCTTTAAAAATATATATATATATATATACCAAACGTCCTCCAGTATTAAAACAATCTCTAGGATATATATCACCCATAGTGGAGTATTGATGTACTACTGGCTTCTCCACAATCACCCTCCTCATTTTCTTCCAGAAAACAATCTATGGGAGGGACATGGATGTCAACTGAGAAAAAACATGTAAATACTGGGACCTAGAACTAAGCTCTGCAGTAAACTTTGTTTTTCTCAGTGAAGTGAGGGATATTGTTTTCTTTCTTTTTTTTAACACTTTAAAATTGTGAAATAGAATATATAAACAAAAAATATAAATATATAGTGTAATGAATAATTACAAAGTGAGCACCCCTCAATCAAGAAATGGATCATTACAGCCCAGAAGCCCCTCCTTTGTTTACTTTCTAGACTACACCCCCGCCCTCCCTTCTAGAAATAACCATTCTCCTGACTTTTGTGGTAATCACTTCCTTGCTTTTCTGATCACTTATGCGTGCTAGGTGATTATTTTCTAAAGCAATATCACTTCTATCTTCTGCCCGCGGCACTAAGTAACTTGTTTGTTTTGAGTGATGACCATGGGATGACATTGGGCTGCAGTTGTTTATGTGAACTGTTCCCTCCCCCACCCTCCAATTCCACAGAACTGCTTGTCTATGTTTACTGTGTCATGAACTAACAATACTGCTACAACACATGTTTAGAATAATGACAGTGAAGAGGTAAAATAAGTGTGACACTTTCGGTGGTCTCTCTTCTGCATTCTGGTTTTTCTGAGCTGTAAGTAGAGTTAAACAATTTTGTGATGGGAAATAGAAACCCTGCTTCTCTCCTGAGACCATCCTCCCATTTTGAGAAGTTCTAAAACCTGCAGAGCTTGGGCATGAAAATGACCCATTTACTGTCCTGGACTATCTCCCTCTTTGCTTTCTACTGTGAGAACCTGAATGCCATTTCTAATATTTCATCACACTCTTCATTGCAACTCCTGGGAACCATTCTTTGGTCTGCCACATTTTCTCCTGAGCTATGAATTAAAAAAGATAAAGTGTGGGAACAGGGATTAAAACCTGATTCTTAACCCCTTTTACTTCCCTTTCTTCCTTCATTTCCTTGATTGACTCAGGAAGGTTTGTGGACAAAGAGAAGGAAAACTAACATTTATTGCACCCCTGATTTGTGCCCCTTGCTTTTGAGTCCATTATCTTATTAAATGCTGACAACACCGTGGGATGATTCTTTATTGTCTCCATTTTGTAATGGAAACCACTGAGATGAAAGAGGTTAAGTATCTATCCAGGATCACATCGAAATGGGCACAACCAGGAATTCAAAGTCTCACTCCAAAGCCAATTTCTCTTTCTTCGTCATCAATTTGCCTTTCATTTCATTTGATTGAGGACCTTGAAGTGTCCTTTGCACCACTTTTTTAAGCACTTCTATATCTAGTTGACACAATGAAAAGTTCTTGGGCTGAGTAGTAGTAGTGGGTTCAGGGCCTTAGTCATCTTACTTCTTAAGGGCCCTGGCTCTTAGCTTTGGAATGTACCGGGTAATGGGATTCAGGTTATGGCAGCTGCGTCAGGGCTGGAGGAAGGACAATCAGCCTTTGAAGTTGAATCAAGGCCACTTTCTGTCCTTCTGACAGCACAGGTCTGGCTGCCTCTGTGACCTGGTGCCCTGAGCTCTTAGTAGGCATGAGAAGCGTCGTGTGAAAGAACCTAAGTAGAAGATGGCAAAGACACCATGGAGTGGGATTCCCTGGACACATGCACTGTGCTATCCTCACTGTAGAGTGCCTTTTGGTGAAATGCTCACCCATCCTGGACCTTACTCAAGATGTGGTCACTGAGGCACCACAAGGACGTTTTGTCTTGCCTACAACAAAGTTCCCCAGCGTGGTTCCCACAGCCAGTGTCTCCCCCTGAAAGGAGAGCAGGTTAAATGCTTGTGAGTCGAGGAGCAGGTGTTGGGAAAAGAGACAGGGCAGGGCTTTAATTCTGGAGTATGTCGGGGTGGTATTAAGGGAGCATGCTAAAGGTATTTCACAGGTGCTTCTGAACTGCCCAAGTCCACGTCCTTCACCTCGGGACAAAGGAACGTCTGAATCACACTGAATGGGGAACTTGAATGAAGCTCAGAGCCTGTCCTGGACGCCAGGACCTGGGGGCATTGGCTTTCACTCACCACACTAGGTTTGGTGCCCAGTGTTAAAGGGCCTTTTTTTCCAAAGAGGAAGTTGGAACAGCAGCAGCAGTTCCCGCTTCAACATGTCTCTGGGCTTTCTATCCTGTGTGCAGCGGGGAACAATATTTTGTCCTCTCCCTGACCCAGGCTCTTCGCTGCAGATGCCTCTGAAGTGACACACTGTTGTTATCTCTTACGAAATGCTCTCTCCTCTTTTGTAATATGTGTGCTGAATTTGTTCGTTCTTTCTTTTTTAAAAAGATTTATTTCAGGGGGAAGCCGGGATGGCTCAGTGGGTTAAGTGCTCACTTTGCAGCGCCGGGGACCAGGGATCGAATCCCGGCCCCGGCCCGTGTGGACCCATATGCTGAACTGGGGAGCTCCCCCAGCTCAGTTCTCTCTGTCTCTCTGTCTCTCTCTCTCTCTGTCAAAAATAAAAATAAAAGAAAAAATATATATAAAAAATAAAAAATAAAAAGATTTATTTTATTGTTTGAGAGAAGATGAGAGAGAGAGGGACAAAGGGGGGAGGGCCTAGAGCTGTCTCCATAGTTGTATGTCATTAGTTGTGACATGATTTCGTTCCACACAGGTGGATGTGGGGCCACACAGGGTGGGAACCAGGCTGGGGGCCTCCCACATGGGAGGCGAGAACCTTCACCACTGAGCTATCCTGATGGCTACCAGTTGTGCTGCAGTTCAAAATATTGGTTTGCACAGACAAGGTCGGGAATCGAACCCTGGACTTCGTGACTGCAAGGAAAGCGCTCAACCACTGAGCTATCCTGGCAGCACTGAATTTGTTCATTCTTGATTCATTTATTTAATTAACAAACATGTTTTGAGCTCACACAAAGTGCCAGGAACTTAGATTTAACAGTACAGATGTACAGCATAATTGATTCCATCTTAAGTTTTCATTTTGTCAATAAACTTTTTAAAAAACATTTTTATTGTTTTTGACAGAGAGAGACAGAGAGAGAGAGAGAGAGAGAGAGAGAGAGACAGAGAGAAGGAGGAGGGCCCAGAGCAGTCTCCATAGTTGCACATCATTAGTTTTCTACATAATTTCATTCCACAGGTGGGTGGGGCTGCACAGGGCAGGAACCAGGCCAGGGTCTCGCCTCAGTGAGAACTGAACTGGGGTCACTCCCCAGCTCAGCATATGGGTCTGCGTGAGCCTGGGCCAGGATTCGATCCTCGGACCCCAGGGCTGCAAGACGATCACTCAACCCGCTGAACCATCCCAGCATCCCCATGTCAATGAACTTTTAAAACCTAATTATGTGATTACAAGAGCTATGGAAAACAAGTGCTTATGTTTGTTATCCATAGAATGATACAAAAAAGCAAAAAGCCATATGTAACACTCAGATGCAGGGAAATAATGAGGACTTTGCTAGGAGATGGAACATGCTCCTGACAACAAATAGTCACATGTATCACTTTTCTTGCCCTTCTCCTTGTTGTTTCTACACTCGCAGCAAATTCTTGGACTATGTTTTAGTGAATTAGACCGTTTTCCAAGTCATTGTAGGAACATTATTAATTTATTTTCTGACCCAATGTTTCTGTCTATCTGAGATAGTTTAGTATAACACAATGTTAGAACTGGACGGGACCTCGGACATTCATTTGTGAGGCCTCAAGTTCCAGATGAGGAAGTGACTTGCTCAAACTCAGTGGCTGGTGATTTGCAGCTGTTCCTGTTCTGACTCCAAAATGGAATTCCTGCCTGATTTGTTTTCTCGACATCTGCTTCACAACTTTAACTTCACTATGCCCCTGGCTCTGTCTGTACCTGACACATGTAAAGTTTGTCCCAAAGTTCACGCAAGAAGTAATTTTGATAGAAAACACAGGTTTATAATTAAAAATTGTAAATTTTTATTGCTCAACAATGAAAACATGTTGTTCTTTCATGTAGCGCTCCATTTTTAATAATCCTGAACTGTCAGCGGTCACGCTGTCTTTTTTTTTCCATTGGCAACACTTTACCGCACAAATGACGCAAAATTCAAATCTTGCGTGAATTTTGGGACACCCTTTATTTATGTCACAGCTATGGTGACAAGATGGCTAATATATATTGAAAGTCTACTATAGGCTAAGCCACAACATTATTAATTGTCAAAACAACCTTCAGAGAGTCACATTACTATTATTTTCATTTTATAGACGAGGAAACAGTTGGGGAGGCCAAGTCAATGATTCCCTTACCAGCTTTTGTTTTTTTTTTATTTTTTCTCTGTGGAAGATGGGCTATGGGCAATTTTAATTTATTTTATAATCTGAAAAGAAAGTTTATTAAAAGCAAGAATGTTAATATTCAAACATAAATGTTATAAAAAAGAATATAAGAACAAAGCAACCAATGTCACTCCAATAACTTTAACAATTAAGAAAATGTTGCTAGTGCTTGCTTCAGCAGCACATATACTAAAATTGGAACAATACAGAGAAGATTAGCATGGCCCCTGCGCAAGGATGATACGCAAATTCGTGAAGCGTTCCATTTTTTTTTTAAAGAAAATGTTGCTTATAAAAGCATTAAAAAAAAAAGAATACAAAAGAAAATTTAGAAGAGAGAAGGAGAAAGATGTAAGTTTGTTGGGAAAAATAGAATTGCTTTGTTTATACTGTGAAGCAATGCTAGTTTGGGCATTTGGCACACACAACAAGTTAATTTACCAGCTTTCTAAACATTATATTATATGAGCTGGTCAAGAAATTCATGGAATAAAGGGGAGAAAGGGTAAAAAAAAAAAAATTAATTTTTTTTTTCAATATATTCATCTTTAACCCAAATATATTTTTCAGATTTTTCAATAAGTTTGTTTAGTTTTTGTCCTCAAAATATGCTGGAATTGCAGCTTTATAATCTCTACATCATTCATAAATTTCTTCCCTTGAAGCTGTTTTTTCATATTTAGGAACAAATAATAATTAGATGGAGCCAGATCTTGACTGTAGGGGAGGCTGGTTTAATGTTTGGAAGCCACAGTCGTGAAGAGTAGCCAACACAACATTGCTCCCTTGCATGGATGCGTTGTCATGCAAAAAGCAGCGTCTCTTTGGTCCATTTTCCTGTTCTCCTTCTCAGAATCTTTTAACTGTTTCAGCAGACTGAAATAGTGCTCTCCAGTTATTGTGACACCCTTATCTTTGTCATTGATCAGCAGGCTACCCTCCATATCTCCAAAAACAGTAGATGTGATTTTTCTAGCCAACTATGACACCTTGGACTTCTTAGGGGGTGGCATGCCCTTTTCATGACACTGTATGGATGCCTGTTTCAACTCAAGCTCATCATGAAGAACACATGTTTCATCTCCAGTGACAATCCATTTAAAACTTCATCTTTGTTGTCTCTGCAGAGGTCCAAAACCTGTCAGGAACACTCGACACACTTGCTTTTGAAGCAGCAGGAGCATTCTCGGTACCCATCTTGCACTGACTTTTGACATCCTTAGATGCTGACAGAATATTCAAAGTGGTTGGAGGCATTATTCTAACCATTCCTGCAAGCTGCCTTTTATTCAACCTGGCATCTTCCACTACAAATTTTCAACTTTTTGATGATATTAGAGGAAGTGGCCTTAACAGGGTGTCCTGGATGGAGGTTGTCTTCAGTTGACTCTCTGCCTTGTTTGAAAAGGCTATGCCACTTATAAACCATGGATTTCCCAGGGCAACAGTCCCTTTAAACTGCTAACATCTCTTCCCGAATGGTTTGAGGTGTTTTCCCTTGTTTTGTGAGGAACTTAATGATGGTATGAAATTCGATTTTATCTATACGTGGGGTTTTCTTCACATTTGGTGTGCTTCTTCAGCGATGTCTGAAAGAACACAGACAAAAGTAGGCTGAAGTTCAGCACATATAATAATAATAAGTCACACAATCAAACTGTGTGTACCAGTACTCCCACCTCTCCAATAACACCCTTGTTCTCCAAAATTCTTGATCACCCCTCATATTGTACAGCAAAATAAATAGTGATAGCATTGGATTAAAGCTCACAGCAAAATAAATATTCACGAGTCTAGACTGATATAATTGAACAAAAAAGTAAACTGAGGAGAAGGAATAATTCTTCCATACAAAAGGACTCCAATTAATAAATGGAGAGGGGATGAGGAAAATCAAAAATTACCATTAGAATACCACAGTAATAATTGCTGCAGGTATCAGTGTGTGAAAGTTTAAGGATTAACACAATACATGTAGAATCTCAAAATAGCTCCCTCAAGATATTTATTCATTGAAAAAGGCAAATAGTAATCTTACTATTAATAGTATTACTAATAACCCAGCAAACACTACCTCAACTAAGTGATCAAGGTTAATGTCATCAGCGATGAGATATAATGATGTCTTGTACCCCTAATAATGATGCACTGAAAAGGGAATTTCACTGCCGGGGTATTCTTGCTAAAACTGTATGACGGTAGTCTCATTATGAGAAAACAGCAGACAAACACAAATTGAACTATATTCTACAGACGAGTAAACACTACTCTTCAGAAGTGTCAAGGTCATGCAAGCCAGGGACAGACTGAGGAACTGTTGTAGTTTAGAGGAGACTGAGGGACATGGCAGCTCAAAGCAATGTAAAATCCTGAAAAAGAAAAAGGATATTAATGAAAAAAACGGGTGGAAATCAAATAGGTATCACCCAAGTTAAGTATAGCATCGTCTCAATGTTTATTTCTTAATTTTGACTGTTGTATTATGGTTATACAAGATGTTAACATTAGAAGAAGATGGGTAAAGGACGTATGGAAACTCGGTACTATTTTTGCGACTTTTCTGTAAGTCTAAAATTATTTCAAAATTAAAAGATAGGAAGTAGATTGTACATTGCCGGGCCCCATCTCAGACACACTAAACTAGAATTTTTCAGGTTGGTATAACCCAGAAATCTGTTTTGGGGAAACCCTCTGTATGAAGTCACACATGGAGGGAGTGGTGGGGTCAGGATTTGAACCCAGGTCTGCCTGATTTCTTTACCAGAGCAGGCTGCCTAGTAGAGATTTGAAGTTAATGAAAATTCATATTGGAAATCCAGATAAAAATGTTTAGTGCAAAATATTATATTTTTGTATTATATTCTTTTAAATATAAAACAATGTAGGGTTTGAAGATTAAATAGAACCAAAGACTAAATCATTCTTTCTGACCTTAATTCCCAAATCATCTTCATTTATTTGAAATAGACAGCATAATTATTCCAACCAAATTCTATGCTGTATTTATGTATTATATAATAACACCAAAGCCTGCTCCAGTGTTGGTTGGTACGAACACAAACCATGATTGTAAATGTCACTATTGTACAGTATGGTCAAATCATAAGAATTTAATGATATCTACATTTTGAATGACATGAGAAGAGCTAAATCAAAATTGAAATGTAATCATCCTCGTGTGGTAAAAGGTCTGTTTTAATATGTCTTCTCTCACATCTGGCACAACTCATCTCTCATTGCCTCAGGGTCTGGCAAGTAAGTAGGAGTTCCCAGCAGGCTGGAAATACCGATACTTGAGAAGATTATTGGTTGCCAAACAGGTGCGGTGAGGAGGTTGTCATAGGGCTTGGAACCCAAGTCCTCTTCCTCCTCATTAACTTCTGTACAAGGCACTATATTAGTCCCTACAGATATAAAAATAGATATAACACAATCCCTGCTTCTAAGTAACTCTTGGCCTAGTTTGGGCAAAGGGCTTATGCATGGTTTGGACTAGGGACCAGACCAGTAAGAGCAAAAGGAAGGAAGACACTGCTATGAGAACAAAAAATGACCGTTGGCATATTTGCACACTAGCAAGTAGGCATAAATTACCCAGGGGTAGTGGCTTTATTCTTACACATTGAACTTGAAAGCCTCTTTTGCAAATAGTGGACCTCCTCTTGGAGAGTGAGGTCGTGGTCTGGAAGGAGAGAATGACAGAGAGCTTTTTTTAAAAAAGATTTATTTTATTGTTTTTGACAAAGACAGAGAAAGACAGAAACAGAGAGAAGGAGGGGGCCCAGAGCAGTCTCCATAGTTGCACGTCATCAGTTTTAGACATGGTTTTGTTCCACACAGGTGGGCGGGGGCTGTGCAGGGTGGGAACTGAAATGGGGGCTCCTGCAAGGGAAGCACACCCCAGTTCAGCATATGAGTCCACAGGCGCTGGGGCTGGGATTTGATCCTTGGTTCCCGGGGCTGCAAAGCCAGCGCTTAACCTGCTGAGCCATCCCGGCTTCCCTAGAGAGCTTTTTTTGTTCTGCATAATAAAATGGCAGGAATTAAAGACTGTCACCTGGTGCCTCAAAGGCCTCTAAAATGAAGCAGGAGTGTGGATGCTGGGAGCAGCTTGTGCCCCAAGTTTCCCCAGAAAAGTCAGAGGAAGGAGGGCCTCGGGAGGGGCGGGGTGCGTGGCCACTCTGCCGCGTGTGGAAGTGGACAAGTAGAGGAATAACGACGTAATGCAGTAGAGTCACGTGCTGGTTGCAGTGGGACCACAGAGGAGGGTGTGAAAAGTTCAGCGTACATGATGTGTGAGGTTAATCTTAAAATATGGATAGGAATTCATCAAATGTCTAAGGAGAAAAGAGTTTTCCAGAAAGAGGGCTCATAGATCAGGGAGTAACCGCCCGCCCCCCAGCACCTTTTGAGTGTTTCCTTTGAGTGACATTTACATCTGTACAGAGGGCTGCCAAAATACAGATGAGTTCCCAGGATGTACTAAGTTTTGTTAGAGGAAGAGACAACAGCGGGGCATTCAGCTCCGCGGGGCCAAGCCCCATCTCTCGTTCTACCCGCATTGTGGGCTGAAGTGGGGGTCGTGGATAGCCAGAATAGTGATGCTTGAGGAAGGGAGTGTGTGTGTGGCGGGACCTAAAACAGACTCTGACACTAAATCACTTCCCCAGCCATGCTGACTTTGACAAAACGGCTTTTTCCTTGTTTAGACGGGAGTGACTAATGATTTGACCATTTCCAACCATTACTAGGTTTGACATGAACAGCATGCAGAGCAGAAAAATGCGACAGCAAAATAATGCCTAGGTGTTACTAAGAACTCACTGCGTACTCTCGGGCGGTTTTTCATTTCAACCTTCCCGCCATCTGGTGAAATAGACATGATTATTAGCATCTTCATTTTGCAAAAAGAACAGAAAAGGGGTGAACTGGCTTGACCGGTCACAGAGCCAATCGTGGCAGATCCAGGCTCTGCTGCTGGAAGATCCGTGCCCAGATTGGAACACGATCTTAGCCATTGAACGAGCACTCCTTGTCTTCTGTGCGTTTCCCTTCTTGACATGCTGGGTGAGCATTCTTTCCTGTGCCGGACTGCTGCACCATGGCCCTTACGGGTCTGGCTCGCTGCTGCCAGGTCCTCCGCGGTCACTGTGGCCACCTGACATGTGCACACACATCAGCTTCCCAGCGCCCTGTGGCGAGTAACGGCGATAGCTCACCAGGCAGGGCCTGAGCCAGTCAGTCCTGGAAGGAAACCCGACCACAGGCAAGAGCTTGGGAGAACCCAATGACTCTGGGCAAGTTTTTCAGGTGCCCCAAGTATTAGTTTTCCTCATCAAGATTATAAAATTGGTTCTCCACATCCCATAGAATTGTGGGGAGGAGCCAGTAGGTTCCTCTGATTTTGAGAAAGAGCTGCTGCCCATAAGGTGGGTGCAGCCTTCAACTGACCCTCAAACCCGATGAAGTGAGGTAGAACTTGGCTTCACTCAGTTTGGTCTTTGGCCAAGAACATGGCATCACTGGGAGGTTAAAAATATACCATCTCAGGCCCCATTGCAGCCCTACTGAATCAGAATCGGTCTCATAACAGGATGTCCGGGTGGTTGGGAGGCCCATGACAGTTTGAAGAGCTCTGGTTGTGGAGAACACAGGAAGGAACAACTAAGTGTTCATTGCAGTGATCAGACACGTCTTCCAGAGAGAGAACACTAGCCTTTGAAATAACAAGTAGGCTTTCAACAGGGAGAAAAGAGAGTAAGAACTTGCTAGATAGGAGAATTATTATTCTCCTTGGAATTATTTCTTAGGTTGAGACATTGCCGCTCCAAAAAGGATGAAAATTCATGTGTTATCAGGAAATAGAGTCTTTGAATATCTAGGTTCATGTCTGATAATGATATTCAGTTCAACAAACATTATTGGACACCAATGATTATCATTCAACATGTGTTTTCCAGATATGTGACTGAAGGATGAACAAAACAGGTGTGTTGTTTCCCTTCAGTTCTGAAATCAGAAAAACCCAGATTAGAACCCTGGGAAGATCACATACATCTGTCTAAATGTAGGAAATTCTTTAGCCTATCTATTTCTCAATTTCCACATCATTAATGAGATGGGATCGTGATGGTACCCACTTCACTGGGTTTATGTGAGTAATACAAGCACTGAGAAGAGCAAAAGGAACATAGGGAAGTTTATTAGGCACTTTCTATAATTAGTGGTTAGTGTGGGCAGAGTAAATGGAAAATTCTGGAATAGGTTAAACGTTTCTGAAGACCTTTTGAAATCCCCTGGATTACCAAATCACCTGTATTTCCTGCCACCTGGCCTCAGAGAGCGTTAAACAAGGGGGTAGAAAATATTCACCATGGTAATTAGTTATGAGCCCTTTCAAAGACTTTCCTCTTTAGCTGTTTCATCCTGATTCATTCCTTGCTAATTGTGTGACCATGAGCTAGTCATTTAAGTCCCCAGTCCTGTTTCCTAATGGTGATAATCATTATACTGGCACACAGGGTTGTTAACAGTATTAAATATATGAGTATTACTATTATAGAACTAAAGTGCTCAGAACAGTGCCTGATTCATAGTAAGCAGTTGATAAATCTTAGCTGCTATCATCCTCCTCCTCCTCCTCCTCCTTCTTTTAATTATTTCCTTTAAAGAATTATCTAAAAATTAAGTCCCAACTAGGGCATTCTTCACATGTCAAATTAAGGCTGGTTTTAACAAGTAGGATAGTATTTATGCTCAAATCCTTGGCTGTTCCACTTCTCTGGTTTGATAGGAACTTGACTTGGTTGGTTTTTAGGCCATATAGGGTCTTACTAGTCCACAGCTGCCATGTGAGTAAAAAGGAAAATAGGGTGTACATCCTGAGAATAGTTTATCATTAAGAATTCCTTTGCTATCACCACTCCTCTTTCACGTACATTTTCTCTCCAATTTGTGAATTTGGACATTCTTTCTAAAGTTTACATTCTTAGCACTGGCAATTTCTTTAAAGGGGACAGGTAGACTAAGTGCATGTATAGAGATATATATGAGGTGTGATCGAAAAATACAGTGAATGCTTAAATGAAAATTGTATTCCAGTAAAAGACACATTGCCACTGATCACCTTCAAAATACTCTTCCTTGTTTGAACACATCCATCACTCGGGCCACTTTCTGCAGCAGTTCTGAAGTCCTCTTTCATGAGTGTCTTTAGTTGTGCTGTTGTGGCTGCCTTGATGTCCTGAATTGATTCAAAATGTTTACATTTCATGGTTACTTGGACTTTGGGGAAGAGCCAGAAGTTGCATGATACCAGATCTGCTGAATAAGGTAGATGAGAATGCACAGTCATGTTTTTATTTGACAGAAATTTATGTTACGTGTTGTTTGTGATCCACAATTAGTGGCACACTTTAAAACACACCTCTCAACTGGAGCTCACAGCCGACTGACTGCACCGAAGAAGTTGAAACTTGTCACACACTGTTACTAAGGTTCAATGCATTGCTTCCCCCATCAAAGATCCCTGCTTCTCCCTTGAATGGCACTTGGCAGCAGCATTTTTCGTCACCATAGGTTTTGATCACACCTTGTAACTATCCTTTAAAATATGGCAGCTGCTCTGAAACTGCCAATCAGCCAAGTCTCATAGTTTTTATCCTTGTAGGTTGTGTAACTGTTGTCATTTTCTTTTCATTGCTATACAGTATGCTATTTCACTGTGAGGAGAAAACAGAACACCTGTTGTAAATCTTTGAGGAATTTTGTTCTGTATTTTCCTATAAAGCCAAACCAGAAACCCCCACTGGTAAAACCAGCTGTGTCTCATATTTAAACACAAACCTAATGTGTCAGGGGAAAGAAAAAGTGACTTAGCCAATGAAAACTGTACACGGGGGGCCAGAATCCGTTCTCAAGATTTATGAGCTGAAAGAAAGTCACACTTTAATGAATATTAAATGAAACCCATCCCATCTATGGAAGCCAGGCTATATTGCTTATGCACATTTACGGGAATACCTCTTTTCTGAAACTTGAGTTGTCTCCTCAAAATGATATGCATGTCAGGATATTACAATAAATCTTCTGAAAACTAAAATCTATATGATGGTTTGGTAATTGTGGAAGTTATATATATTGTTTCTCTAGACTGTGTCAGGTTTTTATCTATAGGGACATGTTACAAGTGAAGAGTAGAGAAAGAAAGCAGGGTCTTATACTTCAACTTACTTTGCCCTTGGTTCAAGGGACTTATGATTTAAAAATGAGACCCAGATTCGGTATAGGGAGTTGGGTGTCAGCAATGTCTGCCTCTAGTGTCTTCAGTACTTTTTGCCTGTATTCCAAATCCTCCTTCAATTCTGGCTGCTACAAGAAACTCCACCCCGACATCCCTACCACTCCCACCCCCAAATGTCAGCAGAAAAAGATTGACTCAGTGTGACTATGACCTTTCAGAAGAGTATTTGCATTTAAAATGTTCTAGCTAAGTGTGGAAGGAAAGGCGAGTGCATTTGGGGGTCGTTAGGGTATGTCAGGAATTAAGAGTGTTTTGTGGAAGAGTCTTTCGTCTGAGGGGCACCCCATATTCTCTGTGCTTCTGGTGATGTGCAGTGCAAAGGCCCTAGAGAAAAAGATCGTAGATTAGTTTCTCAGTGTTTCTAACATCACATTATGACACTAATTAGGAGCTACCTGTTTGGGCTGACTGTGTAGGGAAGAGACAGCTACACAGCCCTAGAAGTGAGGCGAAGCCAGCCTCCGAAGGAAGGGAAGTATCTGTGAGAAATGCCTTCTCTCAGGGAGGAAGGAACCCTGTGCTAGAAAAGGGAGTGTGGTCAACTGGGTGGGAAAGACACTGAAAGAGCCCCACGAAGAGCCCCACGAAGAGCCCCATCTAAGAGCCCCACTGCTAGAGCTCCAGTCAAGTGGAGCAGAAGCGGGATAGAAGAGCTCTCAGCCTTCCTGAGAGGATAGTCCGAATTTTCCAGAACTGTTGTAGACGTTCCTCCTTTTGCTTGTGAAGGGTGATGATTCTGTATAGCAGGGGTGGCCAACAAGTCGATCGTGGTCGACTGGTCGATCGTGAGGCCAATTTTGGTCGATCGTCAATCGCTTGCAATGTCTGGGGTGGAATTCCGTGTACCATGGACTTTGAAGCGATTGTAGAAGACAAAACTTTCTAGCAATAGTTTAATGCATTCTGGGAATTTGCCAAGGTCATAAATTCTTAGAATTCTGACAGCCTGACACTGTGATCTCGCCCACCCAGACAATACATTTTGACTTATGTGTTACACTTGTCACCGGACACAACGCATGAACGCAACAGTTACGACTCGACTCATTGAAGAACACAGTCAGTTAGCTTGAATATTTGGTAGTGTCATACGGTAGCTTCTTTTCTTTTGTATTAACAGTATTATTATCAATCAATATTATTTATCCTCGGTGACCACGTTGAGTTTCAATTTTTCTTCTGTTTAAAATGTTAGTACCGGGTACCTTTTCTTTGTTTTAAATTAACTTGCTTTTCTTACCTATCTATTTACTTGATAAGTGAGCATTCTCGGCAACAGATCTCTAAACTGCGGTCATTACACTGAGAGAAAAATAAGGGACAATATTACAAATATATTAGGAATAACAATAATAATATTTAAATTAAGAAGTCAGTATTGTAAACCGTAATAAATATATTGTAACTTTAACATACTTCTTGTAAATTTGAATATATCCATATTAGATTTTAATATACTTGTATTGTTGTCCCTGATCGTAATATGCAGTATTGTTATTACTTCTCTCAATGTAACGGAGATAATTGCCGCAGTTCATGAGTTTTTGAATTTTCTAGGAAAATATTTAATTCAATATTTATTCTTTAAATTGTCATATTTCTTTGCATTCTAATATACCCATGAACAGGAGTAGTAAACCAAAACAATTGAAAACTTATCACTTCAATGAAGAATGGGAACTCGATTACTTTTTTACAATGGTGAATGATAAATGTTGTTGTTTAATATGCCTTACCTCGGTAGCCATTGCTAAAAAGGGTAATCTGGAGAGACATTCTTTAGCTTTACATAACAAGTATCAAACAGATTATCCACCAAATTCTGAACTGAGAAAACATAAAGTTAGGGATCTTAAAACTCAATTAACAAATCAACAAAGCGTTTTTAAAAAGCCAAGGCTGAAGTCACAAGCAGTAACTACTGCATCATTCAAAGTAAGCTATCTCTTAGCAAAACAAGGTAAGCCATTTTCCGATGGTAAATTTGTAAAGGAAATTTTTTTGGAAATGTCAGATTCACTTTTTAATGATTTTAAGAACAAGAGTGAAATTGTTGGTGCAATTCAAGATCTACAATTGTCTCGAAACACAGTGATGCGACGAATTGAAAGGATGAGTGGGAATGTAAAAGAACAGTTATATAATGATATTAATAGATGTTCTTGTTTTTCCCTTCAGTGTGATGAATCGACAGATATAAGTGATACAGCACAATTAGTTGTTTTCGTTCGTATGGTTTTTAAGGATTTTACATCTAAAGAAGAATTGTTGGGTATGATTTCTTTGAAGGAAAGGACTAGAGGTGTAGATATATTCTAAGCCTTTAAAAACTTGCTCAATGATTTGAAAGTACCACTTTTTAAATTAGTCTCAATAACAACGGATGGCGCAGCTGCAATGATAGGTTGCATAAATGGATTTATAGCCCTATGTCGAAATGAAGATGAATTCCCAGCCTTTTTGAGCTATCACTGCAT